>CAIGQZ010032254.1:3273785-3285614 GCA_903798205.1 Danio tinwini | reverse complement strand
TATAGTATAGTATAGTATAGTATAGTATAGTATAGTATAGTATAGTATAGTATAGTATAGTATAGTATAGTATAGCATAGAATATAGTATATTATTCATTCATTCATTTGTTTTCTTTTCCGCTTAGTCCCTTTATTAATTCGGTGTCACCACAGCGGAACGACAACTTATCCAGCACATGTTTTACGCAGCAGATGCCCTTCCAGCTGAAACCCATCTCTGAGAAACATCCATACACACTCATACACTATGGACAATTTTGCTTACCCAATTCACCTGTACCTCATGTCTTTGGACTGTGGGGGAAACCGGAGCACCCGGAGGAAACCCACGCGAACACAGGGAGAACATGCAAACTCCACACAGAAATGCCTACTGACCCAGCCGAGGCTCAAACCAGTGACCTTCTTGCTGTGAGGCGACAGCACTACCTACTGCGCCACGGCGTCGCCTAATAGTATATTAATTTAAGAAAAAAAAGTTGATGGCATGTTTGCTCCTGGCCCAACATTGAATTAGTCATTTACTCACATCTTAAATGTGTCATCTTTCATCTTAAATGTCTATTTATTTTAATTTCATGCATTTTTCACTAATGAATCTGTAATCTCCATGCATTTTGTCCTCTGCCAAGGTTTAAGCATAGTAAGCAGATAAATAAACAACAAAAAACATGCTACAGGCACATATGCAGACTTATTTTACACAAAAGCAGAATGATTTATTTAATATCATAAAATATTATGCAACAAAATTACATTTAAAAATACAATTACTTTATTCAAAAATATAAGCAAACCTTGAAAACAAAGCAAGAAAATTCAAGCATTTTGAAGGATTTTCAGCACATGTACAACCCTGACAGGTTACAGTAAGTACAGTGTGCGAAAAAAAGTTTGCCCCTTACTGATATCTTTTTTTTTTTTTTGCATGTTTGTCACACTTTAATGATTCAGATTGTCAAACTAATTAAAATTGCATTCAAAGATGACACATGTAAACACATCATGGTTTTTTTAAATGAAGGTTTTTATTATTAAGGGAAAATAAAATACAAAAAAACCTACATTTGCTTTAATATATTTTCAATCAAATTTATTCCGGTGAGGCGAAGTTGAATTTTAGGTATCATTACTAAAGACGTCACATGATCCCTCAGAAATCATTCTAATATTATTTGAACATGATTTGCTGCTCAAGAACTATTTGGAATTTGTATCAATGATTTTGCTCCTCTTTTATGTAAACTAACTACAATACTATTCAAAAGTTTGTGGTAATTAGGATACTTATTCAGCAATGACACATTTATTTATTCATTCATTTTCCTTTGGCATAGTCTCTATTTCAGAGGTCGCCACAGCGGAATGAACCGCCAACTATTCAGCATATGTTTTACGCAGTGGATGCCCTTCCAACCGCAACCCAGTATTGGGAATCACCCATACACACTCATTCACACACATTCATAAACTACTACCAATTAAGTTTATCCAATTCTCCTATACTGCATGTCTTTGGACTGTGGGAGAAACCGGAGCACCCAGAGGAAAACCACGTAAACATGGGGAGAACAAGCAAACTCCACACAGAAACGCCAACGGGCCCAGCCAGGACTTAAACCAGTGACCTTCTTGCTGTGTGGCGACAGTGCTAACCACTGAGTCACAATAACAGACTGAATTGGCCAAATGTGACAGTAAAGACATTAAGAATGTTACAAAATAAATCTTTTTTTTTTTTTATAAATTAAAAAAAGGTTTTGATTACCACTGATAATAATGATAATAATAATAACAACTATAATAATCATCAATATTAATTTCTGCCACCAAATCAGCATATTAAAATTAGGGATGCACCGATCCCAATACTTGGATCGGATATCGGCTCGATATTGCATATTTTTGCTGGATCGGGTATCGGCCAGCTGGTACCGATCCAAATCCGATCTTGCGTGTGCGCTATATTCTGTGTAATTTATAAGCCAACAAAAGCCACAAAGGAAGCCTACAAGGCACTAGAAAGTCATGTAGAACTATTATATCCTAAATGTTTTGAAGCCATTCTATAGTTTAATGTGAAGTACAGATGAATATTCAAGTGGTTAAATGCATGTTCACTTGCTTTCCGCCGCTGCGCCTGTCAATCATTCTCCATTCATTCACAATTCAAACTGGGTGTCACGTTCATGACAACACGAAAAACTTTCTCCAAGACTAATTGTTCCAGTTAGTTTAAATAATCTGTGAGGATATATATTTAGTTTCGCATTAAATGGGTTTATTTTGACGTGCAACATGGAGATCATTGCATTCACAACACTGGAGTAGAGCTATTACCTGCTCTTCACACACAAAGTAGGCTTACCTGAAACATTAAATTGCTCAATAATACATTGGACAGATCCTCAATGCACTGATTTCTCCCCTTTGTGCTGCTGTTTTAGAAGTGTCCGTATATCGGAGGGCTGCGCACCGTGTCTCAGTGATGCAAGAGCTTCATTCAGACACCGGCTGCGCAGACGCAACATGCGCCACTCGGAAAGATTACTCTTATAAGTTTATGTTTTTATGTTCCTTCCGAGTTTATTGTTCCGAGGGGAATACTTTGTGCAGCGAAAAGTTTGTAAAGCCAGGCTCATTGTGGTTTAAGTAGTTGATTAAATTATTAAACGTGAAAATGATGACCTGGCGCATATGAATTGTCATTAACAGAACATTATTTAGCCTAATATAGGCTACTCTGAAACTGTGAATATTTCACAGTCATTATATATATATATTAACATTTTATTTAACAGACCAGTTTGTCAGATTGTGCGCTGAAGCATATAAGCGGACCTTATTTTGAACTTCACCTCAAATATTCTTGTTTATTTTGTTGATAACTGACCAACAAAAACTACAATAAAATAACCAACAAATTATAGCAAATGAAATTCGTTTCAAAAAGAAATTTTTTCAGACAAAAAAAATATTTTCAGACATGCTTTCAGTTTCTCCATCTCAGTCGCTGCGAGTTTATGCGAGGGAATGTTTATTAAGTAAAACTGGTCTCAGATGGTTTAGTTTAGTCTGCTTTAAACCTGCAGGAAAATTTCAGGCTTTGCTAAAAGGTAGCTTATTTTACCAACGATTAGGGTCAATAGTGGTAGCCTATTACAGATTTCAAAGACAAACTTTATATTAAAAAGGAAACATAGGCTGGACCACAACAGATCATATCGATGTCATAATGAATGCTCATATAATGTAGCCCATAGTTTATAGCAAGCATCATATTTTGTTAGATTGTGCCATCTATCATATGCAGTAGGCCTATAGATCTGTTATTTTTACTAAAGTAGATATATTATTTGAGTTTATCACCAGAACTATAGAAACTGTATTATGTTAATAATAAAAAAAAACAACTGCACAGTATCAGGATCGGATCTGTATCGGTCGATACACAAAATTTTGGTTTCGAGATCGGATCGGTTTTAAAAAAATGATATTGGTGCATCCCTAATTAAAATGACTTCTGTAGAATCATGGAAGCTGGAATAATAATGCAGAAAATTCAGCCTTGGCTTCACAAATATAAATGACATTTTTTATGATATTTCACACTGTTGGTCAATATTGGATATAACAATAACTAATATAACAATTGTATAAAACAATAACTGTTTTATAATTTAAGACAGGGATACGCCATTCTATTGGCCACAATTTGTCCATCTGAAAAGAATGGCCAAAGTCTGTAATTGCTAATTTGATATCTTTTAGTTTCACTGCCTGCTGATTAATGGCCACTGTGATCAAATTTGACCTCAAACTAAACTCTGCCGATGATGTCAAGACACAGTCCTGAAGTATGGCTTAACCCAAAACAACCATCCAAACAAGAACCACTTGCTTCATGAAGATTGTAATTGTTTTATTTCTATTTTGCCCCCAAGGCAAACCACGATGAAACATTACAGCAATTGATTTTTTTCCTTTCTAGCCACCATTTCATGTGTGCGTGTGAATGAGGCTGTCATGAACATGTCACAGATTGGTGATTCTCTTACAAAAGATTGCCTAGTGCTTAGCTGTTTTTAACGTGCTTGAATTGCATGCCTTATAGTTGGAAACAATCCTAAAGGACTATTGTAAAAAATACAGTGTCCACTCAAGTTTAACTAAACATTCGACATTGAAATGAAATGATACTCACCAACATTTGTCATGATCAGGCAATGACGCACCCAACTGCATTCTCCTCCGGGCAACATCTAAAGGATACCTGTGCATAAACATTATACATTATATATATATATTACTTAAGCAACAATAATATGCAACTCATGCTGGCAAAAGTCACAAGGCAAAATAAATAAATAAATAAAACATTTAAATTATGTAATTCAATTGCATGTCAATTATGTAATCGCAATTTGTCAATAAAAAAAAAAAAAGCAGACTGAGCAATATCAATTTTGTGAAAAATCTAGTCAGAACAAACAAAAAAAAAATTTAAATTATCTGTCAATGATTTAAGAAGGCAAACCAAGTAAATGCATTTAATAAAGATATTGATTTAAATGAAATAAAATGTACCCCCCCCCCCATTAGATTAATCAGCATTTGTGATTGAAATTCATTCCTGTCAAATACCTTTTCCTGTTTTCCATGTACATAGGAATGTAAAGATACTTTCATTTTGACCACTAACATCAAAGTCTCTTTGAGGCAAGTGATTTCACTCTGCGGCCATCTTTGAAACACCTCTCTGGCAGAATGCTCGGGCATTCTGTCTAAATGGGGAAGCATCAAATTCTCCAAAATTGCTTACCAAGCTTACAATTAAATTTCATATTATAAATCACCAATAAAATAAAACAACAGCTGTCTCTTTAGTTTCATTTCTAAAAGTCCAAATCCCACAAAATCTGCAGAAACTCATGTCTGGTCCAAGCCCCTCCCCCAGAGTATAGTCAGTCTATAGCGATCCATGATCGGCTCCTGTACTAGAAGGCGGGCTGTTTTCTTTTTTACCATATAGCGGTCGATAATTGGCTCCTGTACTAGTAGGCGGGGCCTTATTCACCATGTTGACAGTTACACTTTTCCCAATTCAAAAAGATACGAGTGACATGTCTTGTGTATTCTACAGTCTTTGCTAACATTGACATAATTCTCTATTAATCCTCCAACAGTAGCACTTTCTATTTTGATATAGGATATTTGTTCTTTGTTTTTTTTTAAAAGTATGCTAAATTGAATAAATGCAATTATTTATAACCAATCTATCCACTTTTACCCCAAGACTTTGTTATACTCTGGTATTTAAATGTATGTGACAGAACTAATATGCGGTTAAAACAGTTTTCGGTAAGAATAATATGCAATTATTGATAAAAGGGATGAGACTATCTGTGCTAATATACTGTGATATTTTTGTGCTAGTATATACTGTACTAATGTTTTGTTTTTTTTCAGAATACGGATAATAGAATCTTCATTAAAAAATATGGTTTAAAAAAAACCTAAAAGTGCAGCTGTATGTGATATCTAGAAGCAAAGATGTAATACACATCTCAGAAAATATTGCTATTTGGTGCATTTTTATGCATTGCAGTTTGATGAAGGATTACTGAGCTTAATTTTGTGAAAAGCAACATTTAATCAGACCAAAGTTCACATATTTCACTAGATTTGCCTGTTGCTCATAATTAGCCTGTGTACATCTCAACCTATGTTGCCATAAATGTGTTCATAAATACTAGTGGTGGGCCGTTATCGGCATCTTATCGGGCGATAAAAAAATATATTGTCGTTAATCTATTTTCAAAGTTGGGTTGGGAGCTGGGTCTATTCTACGCAAGCTATGATGACTTTCACCTTGATACTTTAGCGTGAATGATCAAATTAGCAGGATGCCCTTCTGGATCTTTCACTTACTTCGAAGACATGACTGACTGCGCTTACATGGACATCTGTAATCTAGTTATTTGCCTTAATAGACAATAATGTAATTAAGGTGTTTACGTGCAGTGCTTTCATGTAAGAGTTTCCTGTAATTTTGGGTGACATTAACTGCAGTGCGGCATATTCACTTTCACTCATGAACATTTCATTCATGCCCCATGACAAACTAAGGTATTAGAGGCAAATAAAAAGTAAGAACTGGTGAGAGTGTTATGGAATTTAATAACGCACGCCAAATGGAAAGACAAAAACTTCTGCATTTCCCGGTGTGTGTGTGTGTGTGTGTGTGTTAGTGTGTGCGCTCCTTTACTGACAGCCGTGTGTGTGGATCTTGTCGGAAAATATGGTGAAAAGTCCTACATGAGTGTAATAGTTTGATTGCGGTGTTTACTTCAATAATGCCACTAATAAAAGCATACTCCACATCTTAATTCCATTTCTGTTTAGTTCAGTTATGGCTTTAGTCGGATTAAGGAGATTAATCTATATTAAAAAAATGTTATCTATGCCCACTTATAATAAATACATGGAACAGTATTGTTTTAAACTTTACCTAAAAACTAGAAAGCTACAAACACTCATTAACAAACCAGAGAAACATACGATATAGTTTGAGCAATTGCTCCAGCAACTCCACCACACAACAGATTGACTTGAGTCTTCAGCACTAAAACGTCAGGGTTGTCAAGAGACGGTTTTCCCAGTTGTTCTGGAAAGTGAGTGAGTCCCAAAGTCTTCAGTGTCCCAAATGTGAAAAAAGAAAAGCCTGGAACACAGAGAAACAGTAACATGAGGTACACTCAAAAATATTATTTTGCTGCTTGTACAAATTACTTGTTTAAAATAAGCTGAAAAACACAATTGTTGAGATTTTGTGAAACCCAGCATTTTTTACAGCGTAGTAAGTATTTTTCAGTTTTACACATACATATTAGAAAATCACTACCTGCATATGGAGCCATGCCAATGATTGTGGGTGTCAGACCTCGGTAAAAACCAGAGATTCCTCCTTCCTTTTAAAGATAAAAAATACTCTTATTAAAAGCAATGAATTCTCTGATTTTTTCTTAATTATACTCATTTGCATCCCCAATACCTTAAGGTAAATTGTCTGAAAGGCATGTCTTATGCCGGTGTACCGATGGTGTCCTGTCACCTGAAATGCTAAGCGAGCTCGGATAACATCCAGTGGATAGGTGCAAATAACTGCAGTCATCCCTGCAGAGGAAATTGAAAGCAGATAAAGACATGACACTCACATCTATTTCCAAACCTATATACAGTGGATTCAGAAAGTATTCATAGCGCTTCACTTTTTACACATTTTTTTATGTTACAGCCTTATTCCAAAATGGATTAAATTCATTTATTTCCTCAAAAGTTTTACACACAATAGCCCATAATGACAATGTGAAATTGTAAAAAAAAATTACATGTACATAAGTATTCACAGCCTTTGCCGTGAAGCTCTAAATTGAGCTCAGATACATTCTGTTTCCACTGATCATTCTTGAGATGTTTCAGCACCTTAATTGGAGTTCACCTGTGGTAAATTCAGTTGATTGGACATGATTTGAAAAGGCATACACCTGTCTATATAAGGTCCCAGGGATGACAGTGCATGTCAAAGCACAAACCAAGCATGAAGACAAAGGAATTGTCTGTAGACTTCCGAGACAGGATTGTCTTGAGGCTCAAGGCTGGGGAAGGTTACAGAAAAATTTCTGCAGCTCTGAAAGTTCCCATGAGCACTGTGACCTCCATCATCCATAAGGGGAAGATGTTTGGAACCACCAGGACTCTTCCTAGGGCTGGCCGGCCATCTAAGCTGAGTAATCTGGGAAGAAGGGCCTTAGTCAGGGAGGTGATCAATAATCAGATGGTAACTCTGTCTGAGCTCCAGCGTTCTTCTGTGGAGAGAGGAAAAACTTACAGAAGGACAACCATCTGTGCAGCAATCCACCAATCAGGCCTGTATGGTAGAGTGGCCAGACGGAAGCCACTCCCTGCCTGGGATTTGCTAAAAGGCATCTGAAGGACTCTCAGACCATAAGAAACAAAATTCTCTGGTCTGATGAGACTAAAATTGAACTCTTTGGAGTGAATACCAGGCGTTACGTTTGGAGAAAACCAGGCACCGCTCATCACTAGGCTAATACATGGTGGAAGCATCATGCTGTGGGGATGTTTTTCAGCAGCAGGAACTGGAAGACTAGTCAGGATGAAGGGAAAGATAAATGCAGCAATGTACAGAGACATCCTGGATGAAAACCTGCTTCAGAGGGCTTTTGACCTCAGACTGGGGCAACAGTTCATCTTCCAGCAGAACAATGACCCAAAGCACACTGTGAAAATATCAATGGAGTGGTTTCACAACAACTCTGTGAATGTCCTTGAGTGGCCCAGCCAGAGTCCAGACCTAAATCCTATTGAACATCTCTGGAGAGATCTGAAAATGGCTGTACACCATCGCTTCCCATCCAACCTGATAGAGCTTGAGAGGTACTGCAAAGAGGAATGAGCAAAAATTCCCAAAGACAGGTGTGCCAAGCTTGTGGCATCATATTCAAAAAGTTTTGAGGCTGTAATTGCTGCCAAAGGTGCATCAACAAATATTGAGCAAAGGCTGTGAATACTTATGTACATGTGGTTTTCAGGTTTTTTATTTTTAATATATTTGGAACAATTTCAAAAAAATCTTTGTTCACATTGTCATTATGGGCTATTGTGTGTAGAATTTTGAGGAAATAAATGAATTTGATCCATTTTGGAATAAGGCTGTAACATAAAAAATGTGGAAAAAGTGAAACGCTCTAAATACTTTCCAAATGCACTGTAAGTGGTTCTATTTGCTTAATCCATACTGCGCCGATCTGGTCTAGTCAGCTCGGAAACAGTTTCACTTTCCACTGTCGTGCTGATAACAGAAATCGTTGGAATGTAATACAAATGCTTCAGTTGGTTACTTAAGTGTAATATAAACAGTGATGCAAGTGTAAATGTAAACAGCAACGTACACGATGATCAGATATTTCTATTTTTTACTTACTTGAATAACAAAAAATAAAAATAAAAATAAATAGTGTTCTTTCACCAATCTGGCTATAGAAGCAGCTAGCAGTCAGGTAACAGAGTGGTGATGCCATGTTCTCTACTATTCTAAGCTGAAAATGGTTACAAGATATGACTTCATGTTCTTTGTTTACAGTCAGTGATTAATAGACGCGTGACAGTGATAGTGATGTAAAAGTCTTGTAAAAATCTTCTATGGCATGATTTTAGTTCACTTTAAAGTTCTGTTTTTATCAGTTCAAATTCATATCATTAAACATAGACATGAAAAGTACTCAAGAGCTAAAATGTTAAGTAATTTGATCCTAAAATATTGTTCTTTGCATTGCAGTTGGCTAATTTAGCAGACACCTTCATCCAAAGTGAGCGCTTTAAATCATAAGAGGGTAGCAGTATATAAATGCTATGATAAGAACAAAATTTTAGGAGGTTGAAAACCAGGACAACTTAAAAAAATAGGTGTAAGTCTGTATGTGGTGTGAAATTATGGAACAGTCTGGAACAGATTCTCAAACAATTTCAGGATATTATTCAATTTTAAAAGTTGTATGAATATATATTATTAAAGGAATATAATGATGAAGGTGATTAAAAAAGGATAAAGGTATGATGAAATTTTAATTAATGGCTAGAAGAAATAAGTTTAAGTAATAGACGAATAATGTATGTGGTAAAGCTTGTGCTTCATCCCTCTCCATTTTCGACCATGTTGAAATTTTTTTTTTATTTTTTTGTTAAAGATATTTTATGTATGATATTTCTGTTCGAAAATAAATAAATCAAATCAAATATAAAAAATTATAGAAAAATGTTACACAGTTCAACAAGTGTGTCCTACAGGTGGTTTGTCAAGCCCACTTGACATTGTAATGTGCAATGATCTCAGCTTGTATTAGAAAATGTAGATATGCTTTTGTTAAAAAAAGTGTGTGTTTCTTAAAAGAAATTAAATAATAAACATGAAAATTTCAAGCTAAAAAAAGACAAAGTCTTAAATTGTTTAAATTAAAGGTACATATTTTTTGGGCGTCACAGTGGCGCAGTGGGTAGCACGATCGCCTCACAGCAAGATGAATCGAGCCCCAGCTGGGTCAGTTGACATTTCTGTGTAAAGTTTGAATGTTCTTCCCGTGTTAATGTGGGTTTCCTCCGGGTGCTCTGGTTTACCCCACAAGTCCAAAGACATGCGCTATTGGGAAATTTAATAAATTAAATTGCCCGTAGTGTATGATTGTTTGTGTGAATGAGTGTGTATGGGTGTTTCCCAGTGATAGGTTGCGGCTGGAAGGGCAACTGCTGCGAAAACATATGCTGGATAAGTTGGCGGTTCATTCCGCTGTGGCGACCCCTGATTAATAAAGGGACTAAGCCGAAAATAAAATAAATGAATGAATATTTTATTTGTATTAATATATTTATTTAAAAATTTGGAGTTAGTTATAAAATTGCTATTTAGTTTTATTTAATCAAATATATGTTAATTTTACAAAAATAATGTGCAGCATTTGAGAAATAATAAGTGTTCATTCCTTAATTAGCTTAATCTGAGATGTTAAGTGCTAAATGTTTTTCTTATTTTGTTAGAAAAGCCGTATCGCTAGATCAGTATCACACTGTAAATCATATTGAATCATTAGTTGAGTGAGTCCTTACATTCCCACCAAAAAATGAACATTTCCACACCTTTTCCTCACACTTATGTGGTTCTAAACTTGTATGAAACTGTCAAATATGAGTTGAAATTGAACATGTGGAGGACGAGTAATTGATGACAGAATTAAATTTTTCTGCATCCCTTTACGAAGTGCATCATCCTAGTATTTTTAAGTGCACTTTTCTGTTTAGAATTTTTTTCTACACTACTAGAACAGTACACAAGTATGCACATTAAATCTCACTTTAATACAGTACCTTTTTAAAAATGACAACACTGCACAGCCTCAGGTTGTAAACATTTACATTACTAAAGAAATGGGTCAACCTTTCACATTTGAAAATGTGTTGCATGAACTTAACATTCAATATTATTGTTATAACTTATGAATGTTTGAATGATATGTTAGCTAAGACATTTGTGTTGTACTCTGTTACTGTAGCACAAGTCTATGAGCAGTCAATTTTACACAAGTATATTGTAGATGTAATTGTCATACATGTGTAGAACTTTGATTGCAGTCATTTTAATCATGAGGGTTCACAGCCTCCAATATGGTGGACAGTTTAAGTAGAGAAACAGCTGCTAACAAGGCATTTATGCATGTAGATCTATGGTTAAAAGGACTTGAAAAAAAATCACTTGAATGGTGAAAAAATAAATAAATCAATCAATTACAAACCTGCCATAGATCCTGCCATAAGCCGATGAACATGCCCAGATATTCCAACTTTTGTGTGAAGAAACTGAAAGTACAGCAAAAGCAGCTTATAATAAGGATTAGAAAACTAGAAAACAATATACAATTGGGTTTAGTGTAAAAACTTTTTTAAAACTGTAGTTTTCTAAGCAATGTGAGGTTAATGTTATATAGACATCAGATGATATAGCTGATTTTTAAAAACAAGTATTTTTTACAGATGTGTTTAAAAAGAATACAACCTATCACTGGAAAAAAGTCGATTTTTGACACCAAAAACAACACGTAAAATAGCAACAAACAACATCTAAAATAAATCTGTGAATAATTTTAAACCTAATAATTTAAATCAATTTTCAGAATAGACAAAACCTCCAAAATAATTTAGCCTAGTATTTTACTTGAAAGGATGGTTTAAATGACAGTCAGTATATATATATATA
>CAIGQZ010032254.1:3237047-3254667 GCA_903798205.1 Danio tinwini | reverse complement strand
GGGCCGAAAGAAAAGGAGATGGAGAAAAAAGGAGGAAAGACAGAGTAGACAGAGAGGGGAGAGAGGAAAAAAAAAAATTGGGGTTCGGTTCTCCAGACACGCTGCCACTCGGTCCTCAACCAACTGAGAGAAGTGACGACATGCTGGGAGCCCTGTGGAGGAATCTATCCACCCGTCCGTCTTCTGGTGTCCGGCGGTGGTTCTCCGGAATGGCTGGCGGCATTTCTGATCTCCTGCTCCGCTCCCGCTTCGGTGGAGGACGCAGGCTTCGGCATCATGGCGGATCGCGGCGACTCCCCCCAGGCTTTCTGGGATGGCTCCCTTCAGCTCTTTCCCATCCGGTGGGGAGCCCCGCGTCCCCTGCTCCTCCCCATGCTGGGAGACGGCAGCAGGCAGATCCTTCCTCGCCAGCCTCAGGCCGCCCCGGCACTCTGGCAGACGAACGGGTTTCTCCCCCACTCGGGTTAACTCCCGAACACTCGCCCTCCTCCTCAGCGGCGAGGGCAACTGGACGACGTGTCCCTCCTTCTCCCGGGTTTTCGGCACCACTGTAATGAAGTTACGGCCACCTGGCCGCCGGGAAGAAGGAGGCGGAAAACCGACGAACTTTATATAAATATTTATTTATAAAAAGGACAGCAGCTCCTCACGGAGACTGCCGTCTAAATCAAAACAAAAGGACGGCAGCTCCTCACGGAGACTGCCGTCAAACTGAAAGCAAAAGTAAAACATGTCCGGGCCCGGTCCTCTCTCTATGTCCTCTGCCATCGTTCCTCCTCTTATAGTCCAGAGCTCCTTCCGTGGGATTGAAGGCAGGTGCGCGCCACAGGTGCATCTCATCTGTGGCGGGCCTCGTTTCGCTCCCACGGCTCTCGGCCACGCCCCCTCGCCACAGTATGCAAGGTCAAAAAACACGTTCATGGTCTTATAATATGCATCTATTTTTACCTAATTATCCCAGCGACTCCCATATGAATCGTTCAGCGATTCATTTGTTCCCAAACCCCTGCTTAGCGCGAAGCTAATCTGCACTGATTGGACCGATGACAGCCTGTTGCCATTGGTCGACAGCGTTCAGCGCGAGACAGTAATATGGCCAGCGTAGTTTATCAAGCCCGCGGCTGCGGGTCGCCAACATTGGATCGCAGCGGACGCTAGAAACACGCTTCAAAGTAAACTTACTAACACCACAGTAAACAGTACCCGCTTCTCAACAGTGTTATTTAGACACCTCAGCGCCGAAAGCAGTGCAGTTAAACACTAGCATATGTATGACATACATTCAGTTTTAATCCACACAGCAGCAAAAGCTAAACTATTCTGAACCTTGACCGCTGCACGTGTGCAGGATCAGCTAACGGTGGCCATAGCAACGACAAACGGCAGTGGAACGAACTCACGGAAGCATTTAAATCTGTAAACAAAGCAGCACGCGTCGCGTTTACAACGTGGCATTAGACGCGATATGAGAATATAAAGAGTTAACCTGATACAGTACACGCGGTTACTAGTAACAAAACATGTAGATCATTTCTATTTGGAATCATTGCTGTGGCACCTCCTCCGTGAACTGCTATATGTTTTAAGTGCTTACCTGTACTCTGCTTTTCTAAACGATCACATCCCCAGCCGGAGGTTGTAGAATCCTCTGTCCTCTGACAAGCTATCTCTGCGGGCTCCCGCTCTTCATTCGCAAGCCTTTTCAGTGCTGCTCAACAGCCCAAAGCCCAGCGTTCAGCAGCCTACCGGTGTACCTATTTTTTTGTCCTTATTTTGCCTGCACCCCTGGTGTCAGGCAGAAACTAATGCATGAGCTGTGTAGTGATAGATCACCCATTGTTAACGTGCAGATTTCTGAACAACTCCTTTCCCTCACACTTCCAACAATATCCAGGTAAACACAGCGTCTTTATGAGCGTCTTGCTGCTGTGTTAGTGGGCGGGACCGCAGGTTTGAATTTTGCCGGGTCTGCGCGCGCAACCATTATGTTTCGCGATGACGTCACGCCGAAACGGCTGAAGACTCGTTATGAAGAAGATTCATTTAAACCACTATGAGTCGACTCTTTTATAGATGAATCAATAGTTTTAAAAACTGTCCACTTTCAGATTTAAGCTTTAGCTGGATATTTCACTTCACTAAGAGCTGTGATACACACTACATGGAAGGTCATTTTCAAAAACCCATAATAGGGGCTCTTTAAAACAGTTTGACAACATTTTTGTTTCCCAATTTTTACAGGAATAATCTGTAAATATTAACATAAAATTAAGTGCTACTCTCTGAAAATACAGATAATTTCCATTAAAAAACAAAAAAATAACGTAATACCAGAATACAAGCAATAACTGTAATGTTAGAATTTTTTATTACAGAACAAAACAACAGGTACTGTATTTCACTGTATAGTGAAAAAAAGGAAAATACTGTAAAAAAAATACAGACAATTACCTGTTAAATAACGTTTATTTTTTACAGTGTATACAATTCAGTAATAAATGGTTCTTTCCACAGGTACCCATATGTACATATGTCAACATTGATTTTACTTCAAACAGGGAGCATTACATGAAAAGTACAGTTTCTCAGACGGCCTCAATACTGTTTTTCATGCCGGCTATTCCAAACTCCTCCTCCCTCACCCTCACTGACTTCAGCTATGCCTCGTACTGCCAAAGCACCCAAGAAGTCAACTCGTGCATCCACAAAGCGAAATGTTAAGAGGGTGAAGGCTTCCACGACTAGAAGGCAAACAATCAACTCGCTGAAAGCCAGTGGTGAGATCAAGAAGGGCATAGACAAGAAACAGGCAACCAAGAGGGCCCAGAGGACTGTTGTCAGCAAGCCTAACAAGAAGACTGTCAAGGATGTTCTACCTGTTAAAATATCCAAGCACACGTCTAATTCTTTGAACCAAAATGGCTTATTGTCAGAATGTAATGGGAAAGGGAAGTCACCTAGAAAGAGTGTCTCGTGTCCGAGCATCCAAAGGGATGTTCAGGATGTTCAGAAACAGGGTGCTCAGGGGATCAGGGAACAGGAGACTGATACTAAAAGGTTAGAAGTGCATGATCCTAATGGTGATGCTGAACAACAAAAAGGTGTTGAAATTCCCACTGAAGAAGGACAGAGCATCAACATAAACTCTAAAGAATCTGGGGAGGAGCACAGAGAGACTGTTGTTAATGACACTTTAGGGGCAGATAAGAAGAAGGTAAAAGTGAACACAGAAACTGAACAAAATGAAAGCTATTCTGCTGTTGTTGAGCACTCAAACACAGTGTTTGTTGAGCAGCACGACCCTCTGAGGCATGACCCTGTCAATAATGTGGACTTTGCCTACAACAATAATACCTCAGGTCAACTGACTCCCTCCACTTCAGATCAGGTTGAGGCCGTTCAACACACACTTCCACTGGTGGACTTACTAGAAATTTCTCTTCAGACCACTCCAGGAAACCCTACAAAAGATGAGACTGACGAATCTCAATTTTGTCAATCATCCAATGAATCACCAGCCCTTGAAAACATTGCGGATGCTCCCCAGATTGAAGAAACCGAGTTACGAAGCACTGCTTATGTGGACACCAAAGATGAAGCTGATGATGCTGAAATGTCGATGAAGAAAGAAGGAGCGCTTTCTCTCCTCTCGCTGAGCACAGCCATTTACAACAGCACTCTTTGTGAGATGGGTCATGAGCCTCAGGCAACGACGTTGCTCTCCAGCAGCACAGAAAGCACTCAGTCCTCATTTGACAGCGAGTCAGAGTTAGTTCTGGAGCACAGGACTTCAGGAAAGTCTATTCCTCAAGTTGAGGATATTCAGCTTCGTTTACTTCGAGTTCAACAGAGAAGGGATAGGAACAAGAGAAGTCACTGTGGTGTTTGCGCACCTTGTCAATGCAAGATCAACTGTGGGGAATGCAGGAGTTGTCTGAACCAAAAAACAGGCCATCAGATCTGTAGGCTCAGGAAGTGTATTGAGCTGAGGAAAAAGCCCCTGATGATCTGTACAGGAAAGGTAAGGCACCTGACTCTTCAACTACTTGATGTTTCGCTTACCCTTATCTCAACGCTTCTGAATCAAAGTGAAGTCATAGGATGTACAGTTCAACACTTGGATTTATTTCTAGATGACAATCAGTTATAATTTATCAATTTTCCTTGATATTTTGAGTTTGAAGGCCCATTTATAGCTAAGTTTATAACTATAACTGTAAAACATATATCTCCATTTTATTGTGGATTGCAGAGTAACTTTCACACAGGTGCAGAATTACAGTTGTCAGACATGTTTGGAGTGCTAAATATGGTTCTGTACATGCAAGGTTTGGTGAAGAAAGAGATTGACAGCCACATTCTCCAACCAAATGACTCCCTTAGGTTTCCAGGACTTGCAATCCAATTTTGAGAGAGAAGTCATTGCAAAGAGGCTATTGTAGAAGAATAGAGCAAGGAAAGCAACATTTTAAGTGCAGCAACAGAAAAAAAAACGAAACATATTCCATTTTGTCCACCTTTTTTTAATTTAAAAGTGTGTGCAATGCAAACTAATGTTTTAAAAAACAGTTTGCAATATATGTTTTTTGTCAATCTTGTACATTTTTACAAAACTTAAAATATGTTTCTCAGGGTACGTCTTGTTGCACGTTTCAGATGACAAATCCACTTGAGGGCACTGCCTACATTTTTGCGAATCTGAAATGCATTACTTAGAGTACATTTTGTCATACCCTTCCCTTAACCCAACCAATAGTGTTATTAAAAGCAAACGGAAGAAAAAAAGAGCACTGTGACCATATAGTTTTACCTTGATTTTAGATTGCTTTTATTTAGTTTGTGGTGTTTGACATCTTGTCACAATCACCAGGGATCTAATCCTTACAAATCCGATGGTATATGGACTACAAAATCCAGTCATGCACCACACACTCGCATCAGTTCCAGTTTCCGACTAATTGCTAACACATACTGCTGAAGCTGTTCAGAACTAGGCATTTCCCTTGCCTTGTCTTGCCATGTACTGATCTTTGCTTTGTTTTATTTGTTTTACATTGTTTGCTGCCTACCTTTGACCATCTGCTTGCTTATGACCATGTCTCTGGATTTGCCAGTATACATCTGTTTGCTCCTGTGTTGACTGTTGCTTGCCTGACCAATTTCTGCATAATAAACCCTGCATTTGGATCCGCACTTCCTTGCCAGCGTCCCCATACAGAAGACTCAGCCATATATGCGTGTTTTAGAGGTGTATAAATACTCTGTGCAATTAGTCCTGAACAGCTTCAACTGTGTGTGTTAGCAATCAGTGGGAAACCGGAACAGGTGTGAGTGTGTGATGCATGACAGGAGCTTGTAATCCATATACCGGCTGATTTGCAGTTCTATGCGTTCTATGAGTTTACCAGCATTCTTTAAGGATTAGATTGCTTGACACATACATTGTGGCAAAAACAAATGCAAGACAAAGGTTTATTTAAAATTCTTCATTGGAACAGAAAAAAGAATCTCAAAACAGGTTTATGACAAGTGAAAGGTAAGTAAATGACGAGAGAAGTTTCATTTTTGGGTGATCTATTATTAATATAGAAGAATAGCAAAATCCATATAATGATAATGACATAGAGGAACATTATTGTTGGAAAAACTTTCAGAACACCTCTTTTCCAACTTATAAAAGATACAAATATAGCCAGTGTTGACAACAGAATCGACCTGGTTTAAAGAGCTTGGGCATTTCGATGAGAAAACCATGGCTTGCGTAAAAGATTATCATGCATTGCTGTGGAAACAAATATTGTTATAGATATGTGTGTAGTTAACATTCTCTGTGTCAATAGGCCAATAAAGTCTAATAAAGCATTTGATGGAATTAATGTAGATTTGTATGTGATGTGACACAGGTATATGCATAAGTTTACATATTAGTGATGTCTACTATGTTTTACTTGCACCCAGTCATGGAGGTAATATGGAGAGTGCTTCAGCAGTATAACTTTGCACATCCTTCACAAATTTGAACTAGGCTAAATTTCATTTAGAAGGTCCCTACATATAATATCTTCATTTTATTGTGTATTTCAGAATAACTTTTACACAGCAGCAGAATTACAGTTGTCAGTCTTGTTTGGAGTGCTAAATATGGTTCTAAACATACATGGTTTGGTGAAGAAAGAGACTGACAGCCACATTCTTTAACCAAATGACTCCCTTAGGTTTCCAGGACTTGCAATCCAATTTAGAGAGAAAAGTCATTGCAAAGACCCTGTTGTTTAAAAACAGGGCGGAGAAAGCAATCTTTCTTTATAAGTGCAGCAGCCACAATAAATAAATATATATAATTTTGTCCATCTTATTTTGACTTAAAACAGGAGTTTGCAATGTAGACTGTTCTTGTCAATCCAGGCTCATTGTAAATATATGTCTCAGCCTTCAGTTTTACAAAACATCAAATATGTTTCCCAGGGTATGTCTTGTTGCACGTTTCAAATGACAAATCCCCTAGAGTGCACTGTCTTCATTTTTGCAAATTTGAATATCTTAGGTACATTTTGTTGTATGTTTCCAATACACATCCTTCTTGTACATGTCAGCAAAAAGGTGTGGCTTGTCATACAGATCACCAGCAAACCACTGAACTAAATCATTAAATGCAACCAATAGTGTTTTCAAACGCAAACGGAAGAGAAATATTGCACTGTGACCATATAGTTTTACATAGATTTTGCATTATTTTTATCTTGTTGTGGAACTGTACTTCACCAGCTTTGAAATCTGAGACCTTAATAATCATAGAATCATAGAAAGAATCATAAGTACAACAGCATACAAGGTGAACTGTCGAGCAACCTGACCATAGACAAACATATTTGATTACAAATCATAGACACTGTTAAGTTTGCTGTATTTATTTGGCATTGTGCAAAGAACTGCACAAAAAAAATCCAAAAAATATGTCAGCTCCAATATCCTGTAGTTAGTGCATCAACACTAAGGTGCTCACAGAGACCCAAGTTCAACTCCCGGCATAAGGTTCTTTGCTGATCCTTCTCCTCTTTCCCTGCTCCCAATGTTTTACTGTATACAATCTATACTGTCCTATTGCATAAAGGTGAAAAAACACTAAAACTCGTTATTTATAAATAGTATGTTCATGTAAATATCATTACTTTGAAAAAGAACTAAAACTTTTGCCGTCATACTGCCTCATAGTTTTTTATTTTACATAGAAAATGCAGTCGAAAGTATGTTTTTCAAATAAATTTAGGCTAAAGCATATATTTCCAATAAGCCTGTGTTGGTTTTTGTAAAGCGAAAATAACTGGAAGCAAATGACAGCCTTGCACATTCAAGATGCAAATGGGTGTTCTCGCTTTTACAGAAGAAATAAGGTGGACAAATGGACCTTGCATAAAATATGCCACTTATAATAGAGTGTAGCGACCACACAGGAGGTTTTAATAAAGGTGTTGAAGCACATTTAGAGAGGAAAAGCCCATACTTATCATAAATCCTGAATTTTTTCTGAACTGAGTCAAGAAAATATGAAAGAAATAGAAAAGGGTTTTCTGACTACCCCCTATCACATGATTCACAGTGAGCATTGCACGTGGCTTGTGTGTATGTGTGCAAGTCTGTGTGTTTGAGAATGAATGGTATGTTGTCTCCATGTTGCGTGTTCTGTTTGTGTGTTTGATTGAGTAGCACAGGAAATCAATAGTTTAGTAGTTGTGTCCATTTGTCTTATTCATGATTGATTCAGGCAGTGAGAATTGTTGTCATTATATGTTATTGTCCTGATTAGGAGTGAATTCTTGGCATTTTTGAGTCTAGCTGTTTATTTGGTCTCTGTTGAAAACAGGATTGCTGTTTCTGATTAACCACTCATTATCCAACTGTTTGTAGAAGTACTTTTAGACCCTTTGTCAAATTTGCTGATAAAGCACCTTAAGGATTTACAAATGTCCAATGATTTTAACACTTTAGTGTACGTCTGCGCAAATTGCAAAGTTATTTATTGGTATTTCTAAATGTTTTAAAATGATCCCTGTTCATAGAGATGAGTAAACGTGACTAAAGACACTGTATTATGCATGACAAGGGCAGTAGCTGACGATGACACTTTGTAGAAACACTATATGCCTGTCCTGTTGTCCACTATGCTGTTTTGGTTGTCAAGTACTCGCACATGACTAGCCTAAAACAGGGGTTTAGACATTAGTGTATAAACTGAAAACGTAACATGCATGCATATGATGTCATAATTATTCACAAAATCACATTTCTGTAGTTTACATTGATATATATCTATACAATGTTACCAAAAGATTGAATAGCGCTATTGAGAAAAAAATTATGCTTACATTTTATTTTAAAGGTTCAAGACACCCTGGAGTACATTTTTTTAATGTTTACAGAATTGTGTGTATTGAGCATCAGTTAAGACAACATTAGCATCTGTCAGGAAAAAACTGGATAATTTTAAGCTTTTGTCAGCTAATTTCATCTTCCGGGTATAAAATCATTTTTGGGGCGGGATCACAATTGGTGACGTAGCACGAATCTGCTAGAGGAGTGATAATGTTCTTATCCTATGAGAAGACCTTGCTTCTTAATTATTCATGAGAGCACATGCTATCTGAAGGCAAGGCAGACCTGCCAAGCTGTGAGACCCAATGACTGGGTGAGACCGCGTCCACACACTGCAAGGGTCATATGTGTTTGTTTCCATGATCCATAGGGTTTGTTGAATGTCTTTCCTTGCGATTCTGTCTGGAACGATACAGCAAAAGCTGTTGGTTTGCAGCAAGCATTTTTGTTGCAAGAGCTGTACAAGAATTGGAGAACGGCAGACTTTGTCTTTTATCAGTTGAGTTTGTTACCATTCAGACACATCGCCTATCCGTGCTGCTGTGTTCGCCTATGTTTAAAATCCTCCAGATTACCAGCTGGGCTAATAGTTGAAATCTACATAGCAAGAGACCTGCTGCACTGCTATCCAATGTGTTTGCATTCAGACCCGGGGATCGAGAAGGAGAGAATTCCTCCTCATTTATAGTTTTATGTAAACACGATTATCTTTATGAAGAGCAAATTGTGGTTATGTGTACAGTATATAAAATTACGAATAACATATGTAGTAAGTAGGACATTAAATTGTTTATTGTTTATTTCTTTGCATTTTAATATGTAAACTATAAAATCATGGGTCTCCTTAGATTTGTGTCTCATTTTGTGAGCAAACTGACATGTTGTTCGCTCCCCTCTTTTTCCCTGCTCTGCTGGCCATGCCCACTCCTCCCTCTTGCGAGCAGAGCTCCACACCCATCTCGGAGCAGTTTTTTGAAAAAATTCTGAGGTAGACTTGAACCAGAAGAGGGGAGTTTCATGGCCCTTTAAAGTTCAATTCTTAATATTAGCAAACAAGTAACTATGATTTTTGCTTCAATAAACTCCCAATTAGCTCCTTACTAATAGTTATTGGGGTATTTCAGGAATTGGGAAGGATTAGAAGTATCTAATAAGATCATGCAGAATATGTAGTTTATAAGTACTAACAAGCAGTAACCAATATCTCAGTAACATGCATGCTAGTTATGCAAGTTAGCAACTAGTTAAGAGCAAGAATTGGTCCATAAAGGGTTACCAAATGTATTAATTTTGATTGTTTAAGATGATTCTTTAGGGGAGTGAATCATGCATAAAGTGCAATAAACAAATTACAAGCATATGATAAATAAACAGTGGCTGCTTTATGGTTTTGTATAAGTAAATGTAGAAATTACACTGCAAAGTCTTTATTGTATAAGTAATTCAATAAAATCATTCCTTATAAAGCTTCCAATATAATATTGTTTGTGCCTGAATACTTTAATCTCTCTCAGGCCATAAAATCATGGACACATATAAAATTTCACTCCATTGTGGATAAATTTTGCATCATCATTGAATCAACAATCCCAACTCAACATTGCTTATCTATGCGATGAGACTATTGCAGATGCACACATTGCTATATCGATGCTGAAATGATATATTGTGCAGCCCTAGTAGTTTCCCAGCCTACATGCTGTAATGTGTCAACCCAATTTGGATAATGTAACCAAACCAATTGTTACTCTATGTTATAATTTTATTTTAATAATTGAACCCAGTGGTTGGATTTGTCCATATTTTGACACAAGCCAGCATTTTGAATAAATAACATAATAAATGGTGAATAAATGGCCAGAATGCCTACAAGATTTTTACTGTGTTGTGTGTAGCCATCTTGTAAGTCAACATTTCTGTAGCTCAAAAGTATAGCAACTAGCAGAATACTGTCAAATGTACAGTAGCTTGAGGTACTGTTGCTTTGATAAACGCTTTCATAATTGTAATAGTCTATATGTTTGAGCCCATCAACAAAGTAGTTATCTGTCAAGGACAAGGATGATGATTGGATTACACCAGATTAAGGTTTGGAAACATACACTATCAGTCATTTCTCTCAAATTTAGGTCAGCCTCAGCCAGGGTCACATCTGCCATAGTAATGTAGGCACACACAACTAGTCAGTTTGTCAGTGCCTGGATGTAAGTGGGTGGATGGTGGGCTAAATATCTGTTGCACTTGGGATTGAATGCCTTTACCTTTAAAGGGGTGATTAGAAAAGCCAGCTGTAATTATGCAATTAACTGCATAAGGAGGGTTGTTTGTGCATCCATCTGCTCATAATGTGTGTCACATGATTGGTAAAGTGGAAGTCAGAGAGAGAGGAAATGTAATGTAGATAGTTTATGAAATATTTGCGACAGTGAGATGCAGCGCTCTCTTTTCTTTTGTATCATAAACAGGTTTCATTTACACTACAGTTCAAAAACTAGGATTTTTTAAATTATTTTTTTAATTATTGCATTTTATTTTGTAGGGATGAATTAAATTAATCACCATAAACGTTTCTGATAATCAAAAAAGTGTCACAAATGCTTATTAAACATGTATAATGCAATGCAACTGATTTCAACATTAATAATAACAAGAAATGTTTAAACTGAGATGTTCAAACGTGTACACTGCAAAAAATGCTTTTCCTACTTAGATTTTTTGTCTTGTTTCTAGTCCAAATACCTAAAAATTCCTAAATCAAGAAGAATCTTTTAGACCAGCAAAACATATTGTCTTGTTTTAAGAAATAATATGCCAAAATAAAGTGAGTTTTTCCTCAAAACAAGCAAAATAACCTGCCAATGGGGTAAGCAAAATAATCTTATGTCAAAAGGAAAAATGAATGTTTATTGCTAACTTTTCTATGAACATGAGTTGATTAAAACTGCAGATCAATGACAGTGCAAAATAGCCTATTGTAACGTCTGCAATTATATAAAATAAATAAATAAATGCAACATATATGAACACATACAGACCATTACAGTCTCCAATATGTTACCACTTACAGAAAAACTAAACACTGCATACATTTAGTCCTTATTTAGGTTCAAAACTGCAGGAAATCGAGCCCAGTCAGTGCAGACCTTTCATGATTAAATGTGTATTTAATCTTCAGCAGCACGTGTAGCCTCTTGCTAGAAAGTAATTCCATCATTCCGAGTTTATAATAGTCCAAAAGGTGATGATAATAGTTAAACATGGCAGTTTGTTCACGTTTGCTGAAAAAATATAGTGCTCCTTTTTTTCTGGCTTCTCCTTTTGTTTTTTCGCGCGTCACTTTCGCGTTTGTCAGTTTCTGACAGGATCAGGTTTCAAAAGCACATCATTAATCAAGTGCATGTTATTATCATCAGCTCAAGAAGTTTGTTATTTTAAATATAGCAAAAAAGCAAAACCGCTCACGCTTCAGACTGGCTCTTAAAAAACTACGGGGCACAGGGTAAAATCTGCTCTTCTTTTTGGTTTTGTGGCTGTTTATTAAGACGACGACAAGGTTCGTTTGAGCCCAGATTGAACAGGGCTCATTATTATATGTTATTATATGGATATATAGTCTCTCGGCTGAGTATGAAAACATGGCTGCTTCTTTGTTTTCATTCTGGCTTGTTGCATGAGCTTGTGACGTATCTCTGTAAACCAATAGCGTTCAGCTGAGCGTCTAGCTCCGTCTTGGGACCCTTTTGGTACCCTTTCTCGTGTTTGGTACCCTTTTGAAAGGGTGCCGAAAAAGTGGTACGGTATGGTTCGGTACGCCTTTTGACTGTGGAAACGGCCATAAAACCGTACCGACCCGTACCGTACCAGTCAGTGAAAATGAGCCACTAGAAAATCCTTCTTGATATAAGAATGTTTAGATATTAACCCACCCTAAAGTTCCAAGCTGGAGCCGGGCCTGTCTGAAAGTGCAGCACTTTCAATAATAACACAATATTCACAAATTTTACAATAGTTTTAAAGTTTAAAAACTATTAATCCTTTAACGAAATAGTCGACTCAGAGTCGAATAAATGAATTGTGTTGGGTTAGGATATTTTGCCTGAACGCATCAATGTCGATAGGTACATCACCAAATATGAAGTGCCATGTTCAGACACTAGCAGAGCGCGTGGGATCACAGGACTGATCATGACACGAAGATGACGATCACTGACAGATGGAGATTCGGCTGTGGGGAATTAGTTTGAGTTCATTTTCACAACAATACCACAGTATAGCCAACCTAGTGCTGTGTTTGTTCCTGTCATTTTTCTGATTTTTGATAGTATAACCTATGCTGCAATTTGTTGGCCATTTGCTATTAAAGGAAGGAGCAGTAGAGGCTATTTTGTATGGGACTTTAGCAGGGACTTTGTCAGTAACTGTTACAGTTCATATGGACCAGTTTCTTCTTCCTCCAGATCATAAAATGTAAGTGTAATTCGAATTGTTGGCTCGTTTTGTGTAGTTTGCAAATCATGTATCTAATTGTGTGTTGTAACTTGTAATCACTCTGTGTGGCTTTTAATTACTTATTTATTATAGATCAGTGCTTGTACTGCATCTCTCAGGTTAAATTTGTATAGGGCTATTCACATATTGCGTCCAAAACCACCTTAAAAGCACGACGTGTGCTTCTTCCTTTAACGATTTAAATGCATTTCTGAACTTACGATCCTCTGCCTTTTGTCTTTGCTATAGCAACCTTAAACTGTTCCTCACAAGCACGGCGCAGTCAATTTTCAAAAAACTTCAACTTTTTAAATGACTTAAAACTGAATGTGTTTCGTTGGTTAGGGTTAAGAGTAGAGTGATATGCTGGTGTTTAACTGCATTGCTTTAATGCATTCCTGCATTGGGCTCTCACATACTCTGTGTGCTACTTCATAAATGTGGTGGGTGTTTCTCTCTATCTTGCACTGAACCCAGTAGACCAATCACAACAGACTAAGTCAACGGACCAATCAGCGCAGGTTAGCATCAAATCATATAGGAGTTGTTGGGATAATTAGGTAAAAATAAATGCATATTATAAAACAATAAAATTGTTTTTTGACCTTGCAATCATATTAGCCTGTTGTTGGAGAACCCCAAAACCAAAATATGACCTTTTATAATGCAAAATAGGGGGTCTTTAAAAACTTAATCAGATGAATATATGGCAAATATTTGATGTGAGAACGTCCTCATTGTACAACATCAACACTGGAACTCGCATTCAAGACTTGAAACATGTTTATGGAAAATGTGCTTAACTCTAAAATATGCGTTTGAGGCCACAAGATTTGTATTGGTTCCACAGGCAGCCCACTAAAACCAACATGTAAAACATATACTGTAATTGTTGTTGATGTTGCAGCTTCTGACATAACTAGAGGACTAACTTGTTCTCTGATTAAATATGGTCATGAACCATACCCTTTAAATAGCTTTCGAAGCCTAACAGTCATTGTAATGCCAAGTTTAATCTTTGCAGTACAACTCTACAATTAGCCTAATTTAACACTGGTGCAATTTAAAGAGATATATAGTCATAGACTTAGATATAAAGAAGCATTGTGCATAGTGGAGGCCACTAGTGGAGGGAACTGTTAACAGTGATGATAAGGTATAGACTGATTTCACACGGCTGCCATTTTTAACAGCGAAATCAAGGCTGCGGTGGGAAGAAACCCGGAAGTATCGCCTGAGTCACACAGGAACATTGTGTACCTGGCTCTATATCTTATCAGCGAAGAGAAAGTGACACAAATTTATACTTTCACCTTGTGACCCGAAGGTCCGTTCTAAATGAATAGTGAAAATAAAAAGGGATATAGGACCTCATTTTCAGCTAAGTTAAGGGAAATGCACTACTAAGGTTTTCTTTCCCAAACACACGTTTTAGATGCCATTTATCAAACTCAAGTTAATGAACTGATTCTTTCACTGTATTAGACTTGCCAAGATTCAAAATTTCGGTACTGAAATTGAAAAAATTTATATTTCCCGTTAACATTTAAGGCACTGTTGATGCTATTGTGCTCACGTGATCAACAGAAATGACTGTGATTGGCTTTGAAGGTCATCAGTGCATCAGTGAGTTCACCGCATTTCACTGATGTATACTGAGTGTAAAGCCTGGTTAATACTTCTGCGTCAAGTAATCGGCGTAATCCACGGCACAAGCCTCACGCGTAGCCGTACATTTATACTTGTGCGCGCTGTTTCTCTGCAATAACACTTCCAAAACGCTAGCTGGCAGTAGGTGTTTATGTTTTTCTGTGTCGAGTTTTTTTAACTGGTGTTTTGTTTTTTCTGAACACTTTCCTTAATGTACAAGTGGCTCAAATTCGCTCATTTTGAGGCGGGAACCGGCGGACGTGCAACAACATTAATCATAAGGTAAACACAAAACAACAGTCTCCATCCGGAGCTCCTTCACGAGACTCCACACTTGTAAACACTCGCTGCATCGGGTTTGCACGGCTCTTACCTTCGCCCACACTCGTCAGCGCTACCAAGCCGACCAATCACAGAGCTTGCGCTACGCGTACGCAAAACATTTTTTAAAAGGTGCACGCCAACGTCGCCGATGGCCACAGCGAGGGGCTATGCGTTCACGCATAGGCTGTGCCATAGCATACACGTGTGTTTGACGCAGAAGTATAAATCGCCCTTAATACAGACGAGCGATCCGCTTGGTGAATCGACTGATCTTTGTGGATTTAAAATGCTCCAGAATTTGTGTATCTGTGTTTGCAATCTGTGAAGAGCGGTGAACTGATGACCATCATGGCCAATCACAGTCATTTCTGTTGAGCACTGGTGAATACTACGGCA
Organism: Danio tinwini; assembly: GCA_903798205.1. NCBI lineage: Eukaryota > Metazoa > Chordata > Actinopteri > Cypriniformes > Danionidae > Danio > Danio tinwini. The sequence goes on along the minus strand of CAIGQZ010032254.1, from coordinate 3,239,439 downwards.
AATCAGCTGTTTATTAACACGCTCAGCGGCGCTTAAATGTTAGCGGGAAATGGACGTTTTTAAAACTTCAGTACCGGGACAACACTGTTAATGACAACACGAGGGTGTGCTACAGAGGATTGCATTGTTTTATCGCTCACCAGGTTACATAGGCTGAAGCAGGGAAGCCCCCATGATGTTTACCTGGTGCCATGAACTGAAGTCTAGGAGGACACTTAATCGTAATACTCTTAAAGAGATTGTGATGTTGTTTGACGCTTATATGCTTTTAATTGTTTAAATTAAACTTAACTGAATGATATTAAAGTGATGTTTACACCATTTCTGCATTTTGAAATCGTGGCAACCGCTGGAGGTTTGTAGTACACAGTATGTTATTGCAATGTTTACAGTGCTGATCCTATACTTCCAGGTTTCTTCCCGCCGCAGCCTCGCTTTCATGTTTTTAAATGGCAGCCACATGAAATAACATATAGCTAAGAGTGGTCCAAACCAAACTTACAAAAGTATGACTTACGGACGAACAACATAGACTTAAAAAGTTAGCGAGAACGCAGCCCAGGTCTATTTAATATGATTACTTTTCCTCCTGAACAGGTTAAATCAAGTTTTGTAGTGTTTTTGGGGGTGTGCTGACAAGAAGAGCAGGATCATCCTGTATCTACATCTAATATATCAGGTCAAAAGTTAACAGACATGAAACACCAGTGCTGCCATACTTGATCAGATAATCCTGAGAGTTTGTTAGGTAAGACTTACATGTGCTCTGTCTTGTAAACATGAAGTTTATCTATTGCGCTGATAATTGCTTAAAGATATCAAAATGCTGCTGGGTGATTTGCCATCCAGTACGACAGATCGGTTGTCACTTTGACGTAATCTGCTTTGTGTTTTTGCTGCATCTTTATTTAATTAGCATTATCGAACAACATGACCCCAGGGCTAGAAGTGATCACATACCACATCTCACAGCCTGTGCCGCAACATGTCTCCTTCATAACTGCGGAACAGTCATAACAATTTTAAGTGATCGTAGCTTATGCTAAGAGCTGAACTATCCTGGGTATGTGATTCAGATTAAATCTTCCCAATAACTTGATGTCGGCTCATTTGAACATCTCCAAGATTATTGTGATTGTGTTTGTTTCATTCCTAATTATAAGAGATAATTATATAGAAACAAAACTAATTCCCTTTTTACGCTAAGTGTTTGTATGGGTGCTGGAAATTCTTGAAAATGCTAGAATTTAGGGTTTTAAAGGTTTAAAAAGTGCTTAGATTTTGGATAAAGAGCTGGAAGCTACTTGAAAATGTAATTGTTTTGCTTTTATAATTATTGTAATGTGCCTGCGAATGTGCCAGTAGCATGTTTTTTTTTATTTAAATCATTTAGAGAATAAAAGAATAAAGATACATTAAAGACACATTTAAGATGTGTGTAAATTACATATAAGAGAGTAAATGACAGTAATTTAGTGTTGGGCTTGGGGAGAACATGCCATCAATTTTTTTTTAGAATACTATACTATACTATAGTATACTATAAAATACTATACTATACTATAGTATACTATGAAAAATTGCAGTTGTAGTTTAATGTTAAGTGTTTTTAAAAGCAAATGTGATTTAATTAGTTGATAATTACATAAATTCAATTCAATTTGTGTTTATTTTTATAGCACTTTTACAATGTAGATTGTGTCAAAACAGCTTAACATAGAAGTTCTAGTAAATTGAAACTGTCAGTACAATTTTTTCAAAGTTCAGTTTAGTTCAGTTCAGTTCAGTGTGGTTTTTCCCTGCTGAAAGTCCAAGCACTGAAGAGCAAATCTATCCATGCACAGCTCCACAAATCCCAAACCAAGCAAGCCAGTGGTGACAGTGGTGAGGAACAAAACTTCACCAATTGATGAAAGTGAAAGAGAGAAACCAGGCTTAGTTGGGCACTGGATTTCTTTGTGTGTATATTGGAATAGTTTGTGGGTTTTTATGAGAGCCCCCTCTAGAATAGTTGGTACAGATAACATTGTGCTTCCCTGACAAGATGTGCATGACAATAGTGACTTTCATCAATTTTTGAATTTTAATTAGATTAATTAGTCAATCCTACCACAGCCCAAAGTACACTTTGGTATATTCAAAGTTAACGCACAGCCCTTCAAAGTATAATCCATTCAATAGAGTGCGCAAACACAGATGCTCAATACATAATGAACAGTGAATCACAAACAGTGTATGTAGACCTTAGTGAACCCCATTTAATTTCAATACAAATTTAAGATGACAAAACTTATAGAGGGCTCTCTACACATTGCTTAAGGCAGTGGTCCCCAACCTTTTTAATCTGAAGTCGCCACAGCGGAATGAACCGAGAGCCCCCTCTAGAATGATA
>CAIGQZ010032254.1:3200376-3232047 GCA_903798205.1 Danio tinwini | reverse complement strand
TGTAATACATTCAGCCCCTAAGCATTGTTCTTATGACATTTTTCTACTAAGGCAAATTACGCTAATTACTTCCAAATACTTCAAATAAAGTCTGTGTTAGTAAAAGCAAGGCTATCTATGAAATCCAGGCATAACACTGTATGACAACATTTCAGATGACTCTTCTATAGCCTACAGCTATTCAGTCTAATTTATAGATAATAATAGATAGATAATATAGGTAATAGATTTATAGAAAATAACATTTATAGATAAAAGTATATAAGAAATTCACTCACATGGGAAAAGGAGGCCACAATGGTTTGTGAGCACAATTAGTAAAGATACACTGAGCTCAGCGGCTAATCAGCCGGAATCAGCTGAGGTGTCGTGACGGCGAGCAGTGAGACCTAGCTGTCACTCAAGTGTCCACGTCCTTAAAGGTGCAGTATGTAAGTTTGACACCCAGTGGTTGAACTAGGTATTGCACTCCTGGATCAAAATAAATGAAAGGGCGGGTTGCCAGATTGAGTACTGGAGCGAGTGATTTAAACTGTGTTCTAAATAAAAGCAACGACACCCGATATAACGAATATTTTCCATATTAAAAGGAGTTTTGGTTCTAACCAACACCTCAAATTGATATATTAGAAACGGCTTCTATTTCTCAAAGCTGAACATGTAAAAACCTATGACAGTGATCACCTCAGGTAAACCTCGTGTGCTTTATTCAGTGTTAAACGCTAACAATGTGAGTTTGAATAGATTCTAAACCTTACCGTTTCGTGAGTGAGTGCACATTCTGTGCTTCTGAAAGGCTGTATTTAAATTTCTGTCATGTTTCGTCTTGTGCAAACAGCCAAACTTCTCATCACTGAGTATCTCGTCACAAAGCGTGTTGTTAGGACACGCGGTTACAAGGTAACCTGCTCACGTTCGTAATATTTATGTCATTTGATAATTAATAACCTCATGTGAAACTGAATTTGTCTCATTTCAACGTCTGATACTGTCCATTTCGGTCATGGACACATGCTTTCAGAGCCTTTCTGAATGAATGAATGAATGAATAAAATACACTGTTTTCCAACAAGGCGACCCGGAGTGCTGAAATATAATTGGCTAAACTGGCATTGTGCAGGTTAAATTTACCTAAACAAAGACAGCTTTCCGGCACAGAAAAAAAACATTTTTAAAGATAAACAGGTATGTTCACTTGGGATGTTTCTTAAATATCTGCACACATATTATGGTATTTTTATGCTTTAGAAGTGTGAAAAACTTACATACAGCACCTTTAATTATGAGACTTAATATAAATGAAACTAATGAGTTTTTTCAACAGGGCTGGGCGATTCATCGAAAAGTAATTAAAATAGTCATTCAGAACCTTTAATCAATCAAATTTTTCCAGGAGGATTTTTTTCAATTACTTCTCTTATTGCGTGTGGAGTCATGTGACCTTGCTCTGTTAAAGTCTGAGGCTGATTTATACTTCTGTGTTCACTTTGCAGCCACATCTGATCTCTGGTCAAGTAGGACGATGGACTCATTTTTGAGCCCTACTTTGCACTACATTGACAATGATTGTAAGCTGCGCCAGAGATGCCTTGAGATGGCATATTTTCCATTACATTAAAATTATTATTAACATTAAAATATTTGTTTACAGAAGATGCAATAAATGCACCGTTTAAAATATTATATACAGGATATTTATAGGTTATTTTATTTAAAATGTTAATATTTTATTTTATTTAAATATGAAAAATATTGAAAATATAATTGTTTTTGTTTCCAAAAGTGCAAATTATTTATTTTTTTATAAGAAAAATTGACTGTTGGTTTTAGGTAATGTGTGTTTTAATTGCAGTTGTTCAAAGTTGATGTTAAATAAATAATCATAAATAGTAGATGTGTGTGTGTGTGTGTGTGTGTGTGTGTGTGTGTGTTTCCCTCAATTATTTTAAAATCAAGTAATGCTTTATTGAAAAAATTCTCACACGTAATGTATGAGCATATTTACTGTACAAAACCTGTCAGTGAACTATGAGGGCAAAAAATAAAATAATAATAATCATTCATTAATTGTAATCGAGTTAAAATGTTCATTTAATTGAGATTTAGATTTTAGAGCCAAATTGGCCAGCCCTAGTCATTTAGCCTTCAAGCTAAATAGAATTGGGACACCCCTACCCCTTCACGTGAATGCAAAATGAGGGGTAGGGTTTAGGGAAAGGGCTAATGGGTAGAATTGGGATTGGGCCCAGAATAATCCACAAAAACAAAACAGTGTTTGTTTTGGTAATGTTTAATCAAATGTGCACCTGCACAGACTTAATTTTTTTAAATTGTATGTTTTTTTTATTTATAATATTATTGTTTATTTGACAACTACAAACCACAATTGACTATTTTCACAAGTCTGTTATGATGTGTCATTTATATGTATTTATGCGTGTGTTGTATCTATCATCTTTGCATCAAATTACAAAAAACAAATTACAGTTTATGCTTCTACGCAGCGTCTATAGGTGGGACAGTAAATTTGACGTTGTTCTTTCATTGTTTCAGCAAACAGAATTGTAAAAAAAATATTTGTTGTACTTTCCCATTCATTGCGCTCCACGTTTACCCAACTATAATGCTTTCTGCTGCTGAGAAACCCGGAAATGTAAAAAGAGTCCATTATTTGAAGGCTGTACAGGGCTCAAGAATAAGGACTGCCCGATGGCCCGGGGCCAACGTGCGTGATGCACGGAACAGTAGACAGAACCGTTACTAGCCCGATCGGTCTAGTGTTGCCTTGTCACTAAATGTAAATTTGCCTGCAACTATTTATCAATTGTGTGCAAATACAGTCTTAGAATCGAGAAACAGCTTGTGCTTTTAAGCCTTTAAATGCTACCTTCTCTGTGAAGTCGTAAACACCATATTGCTTTTCGGTTCCTCTTATCTGATTGGATGTTGTGAGTACGTTATTTTTTTCTGTAACCTAGTAAAAACCAGTACCACGAAGAGACGGCAGCATGATGGCAACATCAAATTATAAGGCTAAAAGAAACTTCTGTTTCTACTGTCTTGGAAACAGAAATTAACTTGGGTACAACACAACAAAAAAAATGAAGTAATGTTCTGAACAGTTTGCCGTCAGTTTGGCTAGTCAGTCACCTTTTTTGCAATACAATACCTGCACATTTTCCATATATTTTACTGCTACATATTTTAACATTTTTTAAATATTTAAATTCTAGATTTACAGAGGTTATTTTTGACAAATTATGTAAAATATGTGGCTAAGAAATAGCTAATAACTTCTTTTTTTTGTGGGGCCAGTAAAAATTTGGACAGGGCAAGTAAAAATTTGAACCACTGATCCAATCGGGCCAGTAGAAAAAATCCTTAGAGTTTCTAGTATTGGAATCTAGTATTACACAACATTATGGTTTCATCTTCAGACAGCTTGATGAATCTTTAAAGTTGGCATGAAATCAAAATGTAGTCTTTTGATTGTTATCTGTATATATAGTGACTGTCTTAAACGATGTATCTGTGCATTTGCCCTCATACAGTACTTTTAATCAAATACCATAACTTTCCTTCCCCCTCGAAATGGCTTTTCCTTACTTCTGGTCACATGAAATGCCTTTAGGGCAGGGCTATCAGTCTTTTAGGATGGGACTATCAGTGATTGTCTCATTTCTGCTCAGCCTTCGCGGGAGGCATCGGTTCGAACAAATATTACACAATTCTGTCTGTAAAATTTGGCTTCTTGCTCTCATCAGGCATCTGAAAACATTTACATCTGATAACAGTGCCGACATTAACAGTAATCCTACACAACTGAGTGCAAACTGGCATTTAAATCTTCTTTTATTTTTTTAGCAACTGCCATCTTCCGTCAATCCAATCAGTTCCAATAGGACAAAAACATGCACTGTCTACATTTCAGAATCATTTCAATCTGATGTACATATTGATAGTGGATAAAAGGACAATCTTAACTTCCATTTCATGCTGACTTAAGGTTAAGATTTTTCATTAATTATTATTAAGTTGACCATTAAATGTAATTGAATCATTTTTATTTTTTTATTGTTTATGGTGATGAGAGCCCAATTTTCTCTGAAGTAAACTACTGTTGTAACTTTGGTGACAAAATTAGCACTTGCTTTTAAAATGAAGGTTTTGAAAATTGCATTCAGTTATTTATTAATAAACTCACAGTGCATCTCAAGGTGTCCATACAGTCTTGGTTTCAGGACTTTCAGTTCTCGATCGTCTATTCTTCAGAGGTTTCTCATCTGTGTTTACCTCTATGATTTTCAATCTTTTTTCAATCTTGTTATTATTCATGCAAGATTGTTTTCTTTTTCCATGATGACAAAGTCTTTCGTTGTTTTTTCCAGAGTCCTTGCCAAATACTACTTTAATTTCTGTAGGACTGGGCTGATATGGTTGCCATGATATCAGTGTCTGTCACCTTGACATCTAATGCCAAGTCAAGAGCATCTACCCGTTTGGCCTCTGATGTTTTTACTGAGCATCTGCTTCATGATGTGTTATTAAAGGTTACTCTGTAAACATTTGATCTGAAATCTTCAGAATTTCCAATCACAGTAATATCTATAAAGATATGGGCTATCAAAACATAAAACATTATCAGATGCACAAACATATTTTATGTTTTAACAGCCCCTTACAATTTCAGATAGTAATGCTGGATGAATTTTTTGCAGTGTCTCAGGTTAGTCGTCACCTCGACAGTTTTGGCAGCAAAACCTCTGGCTTTGTGTGTTTATCATTGTGAACAACAAAACCAAACATGTCAGATAGATTGACACCTTGATTATCAAAAATCACTGGGTTTTTTTTTATAGGTGTGCTGTTTATCACTAGGTAGAGCTTCTCTGAATGACACACTGTATGTTTTGCTTCTGTATGACTGCCATTTAATCTGTCAATAAATTCCATCTGAAGAAAATGTGGTTTTACTGTTTAATAACAGTACATACCGTTTGATGGAGATGAATGGCTGCTATTGAAGGAGCAGGAAGAAATATTGCTCTAATGAGTCAATAAGGAATGGTGTGTCTTCCAGCTGCACATAAATCCTTCTTGGCTTATTCATTTTAAAAAGTTTTTTTAAATCTAAGTTCTTCAAGACTTGAGGCTCTATTTTAATGATCTAGGCACAAAAAAGTCTAAAGCGCATAGCGCGAAAGCATTAAGGGCGTATCCGAATTCACTTTTGCTATTTTAAGTATGGAAAAATGTGCATGTTTTCCATAATCTAACAGGGTTGTGCTTATTCTCTTAATGAGTTCTGAGTGTGTTTTGAGCATAACCTGCATTAAATCAGAGTCTCATCTCCCATTCCCTTTAAGAGTCAGTTGCGTTTCGCTAGGGTGCATTTGTTATTTACATGGTGGAATTTGTAAGTGGAAAAACGGAACGCTTCACTAGTGAGAAAACAATTAAACAGAACATCTGAATCCGAATCAGAATCAGTTTAATTGCCAAGTGTTCTTCACACACACAAGGAATTTGTTTTGGCAACAGAAGCTTCCAGTGTACATAAAGAGACAAGTGACAACACAAAATTAAATATGAGAAAAGAAAAAGGCGATAAACATTAAACAGAGATGCAGTTAGTCAAAAATATCTGGATGTTGAGTTGTATGTACAGATATGTTGTGAATATACAGGTTATAAGGTGCTGTGTACCAATGCGAATAGAGAAAGTATTGCATTGTATATTGTTATAATGTGCTGTGTACAAGTGCGCATGAGAAAGTATTGCACGTTTATTGCACAGTAGGGGAATATTTAACTGTTCATGAGGTAGATGGCCTGAGGAAAGAAACTTTTCCTGTGTCTGGCTGTTTTTGTGCTTGGTGCTGTTGTGCCGATCAGATGGTAACAGTTTGAACTGGTAGTGTGCTGGGTGTGAGGCGTCCAGAGTGATTTTGCGAGCCCTTTTATTCACTCTGGAAGAGTACAGTTATTGAAGTGTAGAAAGGGTAGTGCCAGTGATTCGTTCAGCAGTACGGACTATTCGCTGTAGTCTACGGAGGTCAGTTTTGGCAGCTGAGGTGAACCAGACGGTGATTGAAGTGCAGAGAATGGATTGGATGACAGCTGAGTAGAACTGTACGAGCAGCTCCTGTGGCAGGTTAAACTTCCTCAGCTGACGAAGGAAGTACAGTCTCTGCTGGGCTTTCTTCACAATAGAGTCTATGTGAATGTCCCACTTCAGATCCTGAGAGATGGTGGTGCCCAGGTACCTGAATGACTCTACTGCAGCCACAGTGCTGTTCATGATGGTGAGTAGGGGGAGTGCAGGGGGGTTTCTTTTAAAGTCCACTATCATCTCCACTGTTTTGAGCGTGTTTAGCTCCAGGTTGTTGTATCTGCACTATAAAGCCAGCACGGGGATAAAGAACATCAACAGAACGAGCGTCCTCCATTCTTTACTCCTTTACTTTCGTGAATAAGGAATTGGTGGAAACTCACTCCACTGAAGAAATCCATTAGCCTACATTTGAAGTTTATTTATAAACTAATTTCAAAAAGGATCACGTGATTATGATTGAACACAGCTGGTTCTCCATTAACTACGTATGATCCACCAATCAGAAGATTCCTAACCCACTATAAAGAGCCAGGGTTTCTCACTACAGTCATCTTCGATTTGAAGAATCCCCCCTTCCACTCCTACTCCTCCACCTTCCTCTTCATAGGGTGACACGGTGGCCCAGTGATTAACACTGTTGCCTCACAGCAAGAAAGTCACCGGTTTTAGTCCTTTAACAGACCGGCTGTCGTTTCTGTGCGCAGTTAGCATGTTCTTCCCGTGCTCGCATGGGTTTCCCCGGGGTTCTCCGGTTTCCTCCCACATTCTAAAAACATGCACTACAAGTTTATTAATCAATCTAAATTTAGCACTACAGTCAAACTCTCACCCAGCAGCATATCTTATTTTTAGCAATCATTTTCTGTCATAAGCTCTTATGAAAAAAAGGGGGAGTTCGCAAGATCTACCTGAGCTCAAAGCTTCCCTCTCGCCCTGCAAACCGGAGGGAGCCCAGGGCTCAAGGACCTTTTGAGCTCAGGGCTCTCTCCCGGGACAGCATGCCAAACTTGCTTCATAATCAATCATCAGCTAAGTGTGAACTCTTAAAAATATAATTTCATTTGTTATGCGCAAAGATTTGTTTCAAAACTATTTCTAAATTCAGTTCTAATTTCCAGCAAATAATAATGAAGTGTGGTGACGCATACGTCTTCAAAACCCAACAGGTGGATAAATCTAAACTTGTTTAATTCAAACAAATATAAAAGTGCATATAATAAATAATACTGCTAATAATAATAGCATTATACAATTGCAAACTGTCATGAAAAAGCCCTTCGACAGAAGAAGGTATGGAGGTAGTGGTTTTTGTGTTGCTGTACATCCTGTGGGTGGGTATTAAGCAATGTGTAAGCATTTGAACTTACATAGATGCGTAACTAATGAGCTCTGCACTGGACTTAGACTGGCTTTTAGATGGTCAGTCTATCTTAGTTCCTGAAAATTGCAACGGGCCACAAAATAGCGCAAATAAGCTTGCTATTTAAACAATGTGGCACAAAACATGAAAATTAGGCTTGCGCTGGTGTGAAAATAGCAACAAGTTGCGCCAAACACGTCTTGTGCCTTATTGTGCTGGGTGTATGATAGGGCCCTTAATGTCATAATATTTTTGTAACATTTTGATCCTTAATTTTCACTGTCCATTCAAACAGTAAACATTTCTGCACAAAAAAAAACACTAAGGCTCAAAAAAAAAAAACATACCGTATTACATTACTGGTGTGCATCGGAGACAAAAAATGACACTGCCATATTTTAAGACATCTCACTCTAAGTTATTTTCAGTTGAGAGAGTTCAAACATGCAATTTAATCCAAGACTAGCCTTAAACCTTGTTTGTGAAACCAGGGGATTATGACTTATATTCGGCGAGGTGGTGGCACAGAGGGTGGTGCTGTCGCCTGGGAGGGTTGCTGGTTCAGTTGCTGTTTCTGTGTGGAGTTTGCATGTTCTCCCCATGTTCGCGTGCGTTTCCTCTGGGTGCTCCAGTTTCCCCCACAAGTCTAGGGACATGCAGTATGGGTGAATTGGTTAAGCTAAAACTGTCCATAATGTATGTGTGTGAATGAGAGTGTATGGGTGTTTCCCAGCGATAAGTTGCAACTGAAAGGGCATCCACTGCGTAAAAACCATATGCTGGATAAGTTGGCGGTCTATTCCGCTGTGGCGACCCCAGATTAATAAAGAGATTAAGCCGAAAAGAAAATGAATGAATGACATATTAATATTATTGTAGACTTTTTAATGGCTGTGTACTTATGCTTTACATGTGAATATAGAATGTGTTTGAAATTAGATTTTAGAGCTGGTCCTACACTTAAAACTATGTAGAATACTGTAGGATGGTGTTGTTATATTCATGTGGTTAAATCTCCAGTGAAAGTGAAAGATGTGTGTGTAGGATCGTTGGCATGAGGCAGCGTGACTGTTTGTGTGAGTACAGCTGGTAGGAGGCTGAAGTGCAAGAAAGTGAGCAAACAAATCGTGAGATGTCAGTAGGAGTGAATTCCTGCATTGGACTTCTCTCTGACCAGTGTGATATGATCTCTGATCATCTTCAACACCTTGTAATGCTGATATCACACTCGCAAATACAGTCATCAGACACTATGAGTCACCTCTGTGCACGGAGTACTGTATATGACATGGGCCTGTTGGTTAGAAACTTTCTGCAGTGATTCATGTGTCAAATTGTAAAAGTAGACTTTTCAAAAAAATATAAATAAATAAACAAAATCCTACTTAATAATAATAATAATAATCATCATCATCATCATTAATATTATTATTAAAGTAGCATTTTTTCATTTCCTAAAAAAATATCAAATATTTTTTTTTTATAAATAGCCTCATTAATTATTTATTTATATGATTTATATATGACAATAAGTGTTAACTTTGTGATTTTATGTTTCAGAATATAATATGGAATGTTCTCAATAATATTTGTAAAGGAAACACTGGCCCTATATGTGCCGTTTACAAATATTTCAATTAATATGGAAAACGAGTGCATGTTTTTACCAAAACTAATATTGGATTGTTTTTTAAATGTGTGTGCGTGTAAAACAATATCATTTGCACAAAAAAGTTATCGGGTTCTTCTCTAAAGAAGTTGTTACCACCCAGTTTAGAGCATCATTATGGGCGTTTTACGTTATAACTAACGTGGTTCAAATGATGGATCTATAACAGAGAAACGACGAGTTTTGGGAAACACTCGTGGCTACATCGTTCTTTTCCCAAACAATGCATCGTACTATGATAGTTCAACCGCGCGTTACATTGTTGTTTGGGAAACGCACCCCAGGTTGATTTGGAGCTGGGAAGGACCACAATATGAAAGCATACTCTCAAATAATTACAAGTCAAACCACAATAAAGTTATAATTGTTGTGCAGTCTCCCGCATAACGTAAATTAGTTGCTGCAATAAATAACTGTATAACTGCTGCAAGATTGTGTTGAAAAAAGTAGATTTTATAATTATAACAAATTTTTGTTCTTTTTCATCCTGTTGCTTGCACACATTTTTCTTTTGACATTGGGGGTGTTTAGGCAAGCAAGTTTATTTATATAGTACATAATTTTATACACAATGGAAGAAACAAGTATAAGAAATAAAAACAAAGAATGGAAAAGAAAAGAAAGACATAGGGCTCTATTTTAACGATATAGTCTAAAGCGCAGGGCGCAAAAGCATTAAGGGCGTATCCGAATCCCCTTTTGCTATAATAAGGACGGAAAAATCCGCTTTGCGCCACGACGCATGGTCTAACAGGGTTCAGCTTATTCTCTTAATGAGTTATGGGTGTGTTTTGAAAATAAACCAATCAGAGTCTCATCTCCCATACCCTTTAACAGTCAGTTGTGTCGCGCCATAGCGCATTTGCTATTTACATGGTGGACTTTGTAAGTGGAAAAACTGAGCGCTTCACTAGCGAGAAAACAGTTAAACAGAGCATCTTCAACACGAGAATGAGCCTTCTCATTCTTTACTTTCACTTTCACTCTCTTTCGTAAATAAGGAAATGTGTTGTACGCACAGATATCCATTAGCCTACATAATTATTTTCGTTTGCTAAGCGCAAAGATTAAATTCAAAACTGAAAAATGAAAGCATGGAGGCAGTGGTATTTATATTTATATTTTATATTTATGTAAAAAGTAATATTAAAAAAAATATTTTATTCCTTTAATTGTTTTTCATTTGTGAAGATATTTGCGTATTGCTCTACATCCTGTGTGTATTAAGCAATGTGTAAGCGAAGCGCACAAGTAACACGTTCTGCGCTGGACTTTAGACCTGCTCTCAGCTTGTCTATTGTGCAATCTATTTTAGTTCCTCAAAATAGCAACGCACCAGCAATGCGCCTTAACACACCTCCTTTTTAGACCAGAACGCCTATGGGTGCACATATGAGCGCAAATGCATTTGCTATTTAAACAGCGTGGTAAAAAACATCAAAATGACAACTAGAAAATACCATTTGCATCGCGCCTTGCGCCACATTGCACCGGGTGTGTGATAGGGCTCATAATAGTGCAATCTGTCGGACATAGCACAGTGCTCATTCAGTAAAGGCACAGCTAAACAGATGTGTTTTAAGTCTTGATTTGAATGTGCCTAATGTTGGAGCACATCTGATCATTTCTGGAAGCTGATTGCAGCAGTAGGGGCGCAGTAGCTAAAGTAGTTTACAGAGTAGCAGCGTAGTGGTTTACATAATACCCTTTTTTATTAAAATTGAATAAAAAACTTGTATTAATTTTGACTGTTCATTTACACAACTGCAGTGTTTTGGAGGCCTGAAAATGTAAAACATGTTTTGAAGTCCAAGCTTGTGAAATGATACATGCTTTTATGTGTGTTTAGTCATTTTTGCAGGTCTGTGTGAATGGGGGTCATTTTGACAAATTTGTCATCTGTACACAAAACTTCCAAAACTCAACGGGAAAACGTTTCCATTTGAATGCATCTTAAACATTTTTCAGTTTTTATTTTATTGTCTTTACCTCACAATCAACGATTTTACTAACATATAACCATCAAAATAGTAAGATGTAAATTTAAGTATTATGTAGAGCTTATTATTTTGGACCTCTTACTGTATTTCAAACCTCTCACTGTAACATACTATAACAAAAAAGCAAGGCTTATTTTAAAAATATGACTATTTGTTGAGTAAATATGACAAGTAATTTTAGTTCCTTATATTTTTGGTTGCTGATTTCTCTAGTGCATTGTTTGACAGTGTAATTCACTGCTAACAGCCAATCAGTGTAATACTTTTAGCACTGTAGCATCAAACAAACATCCATTCATATCCTGCAGTTGCTTCTTTGTTTCTTATTATGAATAAATATATTTAGAATAAGATTGTATCTTAAAATTTGACTTAAAGAATATATGAATATTAATTGTAAGATATATAAATGTATATATAAAGGCTGTTAATTGGTCAGCAGCCTGTTTGTTTATTTGTTATAGCTCAAAGATGCAGCATGAATTAACTACAAATTAACATGTTAAGCCTCATGCAAGCTACCTGTATGTGTTTGTGTGTGTGTGTGTGTGTGTGTGTGTGTGTGTGTGTGTGTGTGTGTGTGTGTTTATATCTGTATTTCTGTTGCATTTGTGGTTTATTTTGCACTCCACTGCTGCAGTCATTCAGTGTGTGTGTGTGTGTGTGATTGAGCGTGCATATTTTAAAAAGGCATTTATACCAAGCCTTCATACTATGTGGAAATGTTCTAATTTATAGATGATTATTATTATATATTTTTTTGTCTTATTTTGTTGCCCATTCATTTTAATGGGAGGTCATACACTTTTACCGTGTATTGAACCAATAATACCAGTGTATTTGACACATTTAGAACAGCCTGTGAGTCTGTCTGTGTGTGTGTCTGTCTGTGTGTTTTTTTAAACTGAAAAAACGTCATATAAGCTTGTGTGAAATCTACTTTTAATCAACCACTTGTGTTTACAATGTGGTTATTTTTATTCATTCATTTTCTTTTCGGCTTAGTCCCTTTATTAATCTGGGGTTGCCACAGCGGAATGAACCGCAAACTTATCCAGCATATTTTTTATGCAGCGAATGCCCTTTCAGCTGCAACCCATCTCTGGGAAACATCCACACTTATTCACACTCATACACTACGGACAATTTAGCCTACCCAATTCACCTGTACTGCATGTCTTTGGACAGTGTGGGAAACCGGAGCACCCGAAGGAAACGCATGCGAATGCAGGGAGAACATGCAAAGTCCACACAGAAACGTCAACTGACCCAGCCGAGGCTCGAACCAGCAACCTTCTTGCTGTGAGGCAACAGCCCTACCTTTTGCGCCACTGTGTCACCCTGGTTATTTTGAATCTGGTTTAAAAAGTATAAAAAAAAATTAAAAAGGGATATATTTGCTGTAAAAATACTACTTCAGTTTTTGAAATATTCAGAGTTCACAGTAAATGATTGCCGTATTTTTTTGTGCTAAAATATTGGAATTTTAGCAACACTTTAATCAATATCAACACCAAATTAAACAGCGTTCAGCAAGTCTCACCTCAAAATATCTCATCACATCCAAACGTAGCCCAGATTAATGTCTGTCAATAAAAGGGAATTCTTAAAGCGTTTTACACTACCACATTAGTTGCCATGGAGGAGTATGACTGTACTGGAAAATTTCTCCACAGTCCTCCCGACTTTACAGTTGAATAGATGATTTAAATTTCAATGTCAGCCCTCCAAGCAAGCAAATGGATTGAATCATTGAGTGTCTTTTGAGGAGTCCCAGGTGTTCTTACACCATTATTATCATTCACTCAGAAGAGCTCAACAGCTTTTCGTTTGTGATATGAATCATCAAAGTTTAAAACAAAGTCGCAATGATGGTGATTAGGAAACTGCCTTTTTTGTTTTATTAGCAATTACAGAAGCCGAATGCATGCATTGAATTGTCCATGCTGGACTTTGTTGGATTTTTTCCTTGTTGTTTGTGCGCAGAGCAAACCACCGGTTAGCCTTCCTGTGTTCACACACACCCACACACACACACTTCCCTCCTGACTGAGGAAATCTCAGTGAACTCAACTATTCGCTTTAAACAAGAAATGCCAAACTGCTACTGAGATGCTTTGATATGTTTTTTGTTGTTGTTGATCTATGTAACTTTGCATTGTATGCAAAAACTGTTTCCATGAAATGTACCAGGACAGCTTCAGCAACAACTGAATGGAAGTTTTATTCCAATCCGCTTATTAAAAATGTTTCAGCTTACTTTTTTTGTGAAACCTAAAATACGTTGATTCAGGTATGTTTTATTGCCTGTTTCAGGAGGCAAATCTACTATAGGGTGCTGTCTACATTTAAGCAAATCTGAAATGCTTAACATAGGGTCCGTTTTGTTCAACATATGCTAATTGAAAACGTAGCCCTATAGATTTCTGGAGATCGCAAATTATGTAGCCAGAAGTATGTATCGCTTCATTTCGTCTTTATAACTAATGCTACTGTATGATTGAAATGCTGCGGTATGATGCCAATCCATTTCATGCTTACCAGCTGACTGCTTACCTTCGTGTGGACGGCTTTCCCGCTGTTACCAGTTTGTTTAGAACTTGCCATGTACGTCGACAGACTTAAGACACAGAGAGTAGTTGACCACAACAATGCGGTTCGAGTTTGGTGAAAAACAGTTCCAGAAAGTAGGTAAGACAAAAACAGAAGCCAAAAAATAGAATAAACAAGTAAATAACAGGGTGAGAATGTGGTAAAATCTGAAAACGGGGTAAAAATCAGACGATGGCTTTTCTTTTTTTGGATTGCTTTTTAAAACTGTCGGTTTGGTTCAGGGAAGTGGGTGGGTCAGTCGGTGCTTTTGAAAACACTATTGCTTGGGTTTAGGGAAGGAGGAGGGTGGGTCAGTCGATCAGTCGATCAGTCAGTCGATCAGTCAGTCAGTCGACAGCGGCCTCTTCGATTTACCCGAGAACAGCATGCACGAACAACACTTGTGAGAGAAATTTCAAAAAGCACACACAGCAGCCTCTGGAGGATTTGCGAAAACAAAAACTGCAATAAAACACACCTCTAGAAATGTATATAGTGTTTTCAAAATGAGCCTGGGTTAATTTTGTTGTATGTTTGCAAACACTTGACTAAAGAGTTCTCTAAATCCAACCAATACTGTTTTCAAACTTATTATAAATGTGCATTGTGAGTGACCATGTGATGTTAACCTTGATTTTACATTGGTTTTATCATATATGTAGATCTGTGCTACACTCGAGTGATCTTTAATACCAATACATCACTGTACAAAGTGAACTACAGAGAAAACTGATCAAACAAGAAAAGTTGTTCATAAGTAGATAGAGAGGTAAGGAAAATGTATTTAATTACAAATCATTTTGTTTAGTTGTTTTGTATGGGATTAAAGTCCCGCCAAATGTTTTGCAGTCACGGATCAAAAAATAAGCATAAATAAAAAAAACTGACAAAGCGTGCAAAATTATAACATGCAAAAGCAAAAAACTAAATGCAGAGTAAGAAAGAC
Organism: Danio tinwini; assembly: GCA_903798205.1. Taxonomy (NCBI): domain Eukaryota; kingdom Metazoa; phylum Chordata; class Actinopteri; order Cypriniformes; family Danionidae; genus Danio; species Danio tinwini. The sequence goes on along the minus strand of CAIGQZ010032254.1, from coordinate 3,217,365 downwards.
AAGGTCACACACTGAAAGATAATGAGTGTAATGGCTCGTTTCCACTGACTGGTACAGTACGGGTCGGTACGGGTCACCTTTATCAGGCTTGCGTTTCCACTGCTAAAAGGGATAGAAAGTTGCAGTCTACGTCATTTTCGCTCGAGAAAATGTCTAAAGTAATGCTGTACGGGTCGCTCACATATCATATGAGAAGCACTTCTCACAAAACAGATGCTTTACACACATAAATACTTCTGTATAAATGTTTATTACTAACTTTTCTATAAACATAATTACATTATAACTGCAGATCACACAGTGCGAAATAGCCTACTGTAACGGCTGCAATTATATAAAATAAATAAATAAATGCAACATATATGAACACATACAGACTCTTACAGTCTCCGATATGTTATCAATTACAGAAAAACTACACACAGCATACATTTAGTCTTTATTTAGGTTAAACAATTCGAAATATAGCCTATATTCAGTGCAAACCTCTCATGATTAAATGTGTCTTTAATCTTCAGCAGCACGTGTAGCCTCTTGTTAGAAAGTAATTCCATCATTCCGAGTTCATAATAGTCCAAAAGGTGATAATAATTGTTAAACATGGCAGTTTGTTCACGTTTGCTGAAAAAATAATGTTTCTTTTTTTTCCGGATTCTCCTTTAGATTTTTCACACGTCACTCTCGCGTTTGTCAGTTTCTGACAGGATTAGGTTTCAAAAGCACGTCAATAATCAAGCACACGTTATTATCATCAGCTCAAGAAGTTTGTTATTTCAAATATTGACGCACGGCGAGCGCAAGCAAAAAAGCGAAACCGCTCGCGCTCCAGACTGGCTCGTAAAAAAACTACGGGACACAGGGTAAAATCTGCTTTTCTTTTTGGCTTTGTTTTTCATCAAGGGGACAACAAGGTTTGTTTGAGCCGGGGTCAAACAGGGCTCGTTATTATATGTATACATAATTACGCTGTAATCTCTCGGCTGTGTATGAAAACATGGCGGCTTCTTTGTTTTCATTCTGTCTTGTTGCGTGAGCTCGTGACGTATCTCTCTAAACCAACAGCATTCAGCTGTGCGTCTAGCTCTGCATTTTGGTAGCCTTTCTTGTGTTTAGTACCCGTAAAAGTGATACTGTATGGTTCGGTTTGGTACGCCTTTTGACAGTGGAAACAGCCATAAAAGCGTACCGTACCGTACCACTTAGTGGAAACGGGCTATAACATAGGAGTCAGGGTACAATGAAGTCGAGGCTTAATAGCTTAGTCAGGCAGGCAATAATCAAACATAAATAAACAGTAACATGAGGGTAATCCAAAAGCATAGTCAGCAAAGCAGGCGAATGGTCAGTACAGGCGGAAAATAACATAAAACAAAGAACAAAGCAAAGATCAAAAACCATAAAAGGACAAGGCAAAGAAAACGCTTAGCAGTGTTACAGGGGAACAAGACTCAGCACTGTGTGTGTGTGAGCGTGCGTGTGTGTGTGTGTGAATGTGAGGTGTATTTATAGTCCTGGTAATCAGTCTATCATGAGCTTTCAGCTGTGTGTGTGCAATCAGGGAAATAACTGGAACTGGTGTGTGTCTGAGGTGCATGATGGGATTTGTAGTTCTCCAGCGATCTGCACTGCTAGATCGCTGCTGATTGTGACAGAGAGCGTAAATAAATTAAAACCTGTTTAAAATTACACTACACAAAACTGTATCCTGAATTGCAAACAAAACCAATTTTCCCACTCATTTGAATGTTTCGTGTGCTTACAGTCTTTTCCCCTTCTCACTTGTTCCTACAATCTGCGCTTGCATTTCCAAAAGATGCAACTTGAGTTTTATATAAATCATGGGAGGGCTGCAGCGTCATCATTTCGTCAACTAGTCGAGATTGACAGTTACTTCTCCAGCCAATCAGATGAATGGCCAGTTGGTGTTACTCCAATGCAACTTGTGGCTGCAGTTTTGCAAGCAATGTACATTTTTTTATTTATGCTTATTACTTTTTGATCCACGACTGCAATACATTTGGTGGGAATTTGATACTTTATTATTGTGGTATTTTTTTGTGTCATCCTGTATTTGATAATGTATTTCTGTAAGTATTGTTAGTGTTAAAAGGAACAAACGTTGTTGTTGTCATACTGCCCCTTAGTGTTTTCTAGAAACTGCAGTCATACGTATGTTAAAGTACGTTTTTGCAGTTTCACAAAAATGAAATAGCCTGAGGTAGTTATTTCCAGTTATCACTGTGTGAATTTACTGACAGAACAGACTTTTGCAAGGCTTGACTCAACAAATGCCTTGTATTATTGCTTTGTGTGCCTTTTAGATGAAATTAGGATCTTCTTTCCTGTTGTCAAGGGTTCATTTAATATGTGTGACTTGATGAATTTATCCAAGTATAAAGGCATGCTTTCCTGAAGACAAGAATCTTTTTAATACTTATTGGTGATTCTTGCAACATAGGCTTATTCTGAAAATGTAGGACTATATACATTTCCGGAGGTCGCAAATTATGTGTCCAGAAGTACGTATGGCTGCATTTCATCTTTAAAATGAACGAGACAGGGCAGTATGAAGCCATTCCTTTCCGTGCTTATCAGTGGATCGCTTACTTCTATACGGATGGCTTGGTTGAGTTTAGGGAAGGAGGAGGGTAAATCAGTCATCAGTCAGTCAGTCAGTCAGTCGACAGCAGCCTCTGGTGGATTTACGCGAGAACAGCAGGCGTGAATGGCACTTGTGAGAGAAATTTGAGATCTAAAAAAAAGTGTACACATCGGTCTTGGCGGATTCTCGAAAACAAACACTGCAAAAAAAAAACGCATCTCCTGAGATGTATTTCACGATCTCCAGAAATGTATATAGTGGTACCTTTTCAGAATGAGCCTGGGTTGGGTTCTTTGATTTTTTTTTTGCTACCTATTTTGTGTTTGAATGAAAGCGCTTTAAAAAAAAAACACAGATGTAGCAAACCATTTTCATTTTGGAGGATGGTATTTGCATTTAATGAAATTTGAATGAAAGGAAAATTGTTATGGAGATTTCATATACTTTAAAATAATTCAATGTGTCAAATATTTGCACATTTCTCATTCAAAGTTAGATATATTTATGTAAAAATGAAACATTATTCTGACTTGAATTTAAAGTATATAAAATAATAAGTGATAATACTACATTTTTTTTTAACATTAAAGTGATCATGGAAGAAATTGGACCAGATAGTGGCAAGAAGAAATTGAAATGTAACTGACTGCTAACAGATTGATTATATTGGTAGGTTCAAAATATATGCAGCTTTTCTCTAAAGGTTTTTAAAAAGTCATTGCCATCACACATCATTTCCATTGGGCAAAATATTTATAATCCCACAATAATCCACTTGAACGCTGGTGAAGGCTATTATAAGATTAATGACTTCAACAAGAATTCAACAAGTCAAGATTTCCCCTAGTTGTAGATTCACTGATCTGCCACACACTGTTTATTTCTCCTTTGTTATGGTGATAAATGGTGCTGATGATTGAGAGGGATGAAGGTGGATTTCTCCTTTAACCTCCTGACATGCTCATTTGTTGCTGGCGTTTTTGTGGTTTGAGTCATCTGTCACTTCGTCACAGTGGACAGGGAGAGTCATATATAGGCTGCCTGTGACTTATGAAGGCTAGATGGCTTTTTAAAGCTCACCATATGGATATATTTCTCTAATTGGCAACTGAGCACATGTGAGAGAAGACAAAGAAGGGAGGAGTTCTGGGAGGTGTTGGAAAAGATGAGTACAGTCTGTAAGTTTAAACTGCTCATGCTGATGATTAAAGGCATTTTTAAGCCAAAAGTAAACATTCTGTCATCGTTTACTCACTTCGGTGTTATTCCAGACATCTCTGTAGCTTATTTCTTCTCTAGTAACACATCTGGAGGAATTTATTTACTGGATTGTACAAGTTGCTCTTTTAAATACAATACAAATGACTAGGGACATTGTATAGATTTGGAACAACAAGATTTTAACTTTTGGGTGAACTAACTCTTTAAAGCAGAGGTCTTAAACTCAAATTGGCCGTGGGCCATTTCAGTAACTGACAATTCATAGGAGGGCCGTTTTAATATTCAAACACATGATAAAAGTGGAAACCTGATGTAATTGATGCATATTCTAATATCATATATAAATAGTATAAATAAATAATGAGGCTATTTATTAAGAAATGAAAATTAATATTTATTATTTATTAGGAATTAAAAAAAATCATACTGTAATAATAATTAATTTATTCATTCATTTTTTTTCGGCTTAGTTCCTTTATTAATCCGGGGTTGCCACAGCGGAATGAACCGCCAACTTATCCAGCACATGTTTTACGCAGCGGATGCCCTTCCAGCTGCAACCCATCCCCGGCAAACATTCATACACACTCATTCACACACATACACTACGAACAAATTAGCTTACCCAATTCACATGTACTGCATGTCTTTGGACTGTGGGGGAAACCGGAGCACCCAGAGGAAACCCACCCGAACGCAGGGCGAACATGCAAACTGCACACAGAAACTGACACAGCCGAGGCTCAAATCAGCAACTTTTTTTGCTGTAAAGCGACAGCACTACCTACTGCACCACTGCGTCACCCCACTTTAATAATAATATCAATGATGATGATTATTATTATTACTATTATTAAGTAGGATATTAATTATTTATTATTTTTAAGTCTACTTTTACAATTTGACACACGCAAACCACTGCAGAAATGTTCTAACCAACAGGCCCATGTCATATTCAGTACAGATGCTTAATAAATAAACTACTATAAATTAAAAGCATTAACATATGCTATGTTTTTTGTTTTCACAAGCTTTGGAGACGTAACATAAATTCCGCTTTTAAATAATAGGTCACCTATAGCTTTCATCATGAGCCATGGCTGTGTTCAAAATGACATCAATGTTTTCAAAGTGCACTGTAAAGGGAGTGCAATTGTAAACATGAAGATTGCTTAAACTGAACTTTAAAAATACTTTGAAAGCAAATTACGAGTGATGACTTTAATGCTTTAAAAAAACATTCCAAGTTTAAATGTAAAAATGTTCTAAATGAATAGGGCATAGGGGGGATAACTGTGGATAGAACACAGCCAGGAACTATGATTCTAACTACAGCTCTAGAAGTGTAGTTGCAAATATACAAGTTTGTGACACAGTTTGCGAATGTTCAATGAAACTTCCGATTTGGGAAACTGTAAATCAACTAACTATGTTTGTAATGACGCAACTTGCGACCTTAGTTGGCTAACGATGGTTTTCGGAAACGCACCCCTGGTTGAGTTGTGTTAGTTATTGTGTTGAGTACTTGTCTGAGAAACATTTCACGGATCTAATATAATGATACACATGCAATTTCTTTCTCAAATATTTACGTCTAGACACTGGGCTCTATTTTAACGATCTAGGCACAAAGTCTAAAGTGCAGGGCGCAAAAGCATTAAGGGCGTGTCTGAATCCACTTTTGCTATTTTAAGGATGGAAAAATACGCTTTGCGCCCCAGCCCTTGGTCTAACAGGCTTGTGCTTATTCTCTTAGTGAGTTATGGGTGTGTTTTGAGAATAAACCAATCAGAGTCTCCTCTCCCATTCCCTTTAACAGTCAGTTGCATCACGCCATGGCGTATTTGCTATTTTACATGGCGGACTATGTAAGAGGAAAAATTAAATGCTTCGCTATCGAGAAAACAGTAAAAAGCATCTGCAGCGCAAGGATAAACAATGAGCCTCCTTCACTGGCCTTTACTTTCACTTTCTCTCTTTCATGGATAAGTAAACAGTGTTGTACGCACAGACATCCATTAGCCTACATATTTTTTTTTTGTTTGTTAAGCACAAAAATTTGTTTCAAAACAATTTCTAAATTCAGTTCTAATTTCCAGCAAACGAAAAAATGAACAATAATAATATGGTCCAAAACCTGACAGGTGGACAAATCTAAGCTTGTTTTTAAGAAAACTAATATAAATATGCATATAATAAATAATATTAATAATCATATCATTATACAAAAGCAAATTGTCATAAATAGACAAAAAAAAGCCTACCTAATTCACCTATAGTGCATGTCTTTGGACTTGTGGAGGAAACCCATGGGAACATGGAGAGAACATGCAAACTCCACACAGAAATGCCAACTGACCCAGCCGAGGCTCAGATTAGCGACCTTGCTATGAGTGACGTGCCAACGTGTCGCGTAGAAATGTATAATTTTTGTAATAGTTTATTTATTTTTTCATTTTTAAAGATATTTGTGTATTGCTGTACATCCTGCATGTTTTAGGCAATTTGTAAGTGTTTAGCGCACAACTAACGCGTTCTGCGCTGGACTTTAGACCTGCTTTCAGCTGGTCTATTGCAGTCTATTTCAGTTCCTCAAAATAGCAATGCGCCAACAATGCGCAAAAACACACCTCCTTTCTAGACTGAAACACCCATGAGTCCACAAAGTGGCGCAAGTGGATTTGCTATTTAAACAACATGGCGGAAAACGCAAAAATTAAGGTTGCGTTGGTCTGAAAATAGCAACACGTCGGGGAAAACGAATCTTGCGCCTTATTGTATGATAGGTGTATGATAGGGCCCATTGTGTGTGTGTGTGTGTGTGTGTGTGTGTGTGTGTGTGTGTGTGTGTGTGTGTGTGTGTGTGTGTGTGTGTGTGTGTGTGTGTGTTTGAGTATATGTGACATACCGTTGTGTGTATTTGACAACTATTGTGAACTTAAAGTGATGTGTTCACACTTGTTGTTCAGTTGACTCATTTAGTTCAAAATCAAAAAATGAATCAGATGAATTCTGGCAGAATGAATCAGGATTCTGCCACTTTGGTCTTGTTAATGGTTGTTGGTGGTGGAGTCCAGACACTAGTCCTGTCTTGTCTAGTATGTGGTGCTCGGCTCGAGTTTTCTCAGGTCAAGTCTTCATAGTTCTGGTCTGTCTTTGTCTTTGTATGAGCGCCATCTTGGCCATGCTTGGTCCGTCCGTGCTCGTCCTGGTGTGTGTTGTTTTGTCTGCAGCATGCTGTTCTATTCTTAGCATCTCGGTATAGTTGGTTTTGGTTGGTGCTGGGATGGAACATGCACGTTGCATGTGTGAGTAGACAGTAAGTGTTTTTATTTATCGTGTACTTGTGTCTTGCGTTCAGTCTTCTGTTGGTGTTGTGTTTAGCATGTGGTTCATGTTTACATGCGCTGCATGCGTCGTAGCTTTAGTGTCGTGTTTCATGTGAACACGCGGTTAATGGTTCTGTTATTGGCTGCTTGTTCTAGTCCTGTTATACGTGAGCACATGGCTTGTGTTGTTTCTTTGTGTCATGTGCTCTCCTGACTATTGTCTAGTCCCACCCTTCTTGTTAACCCATTATTAGTTTATTTAATTGATCTGTTTATTGTTAAATCTTTCTGCCTATAGTCCTCTGATGTCTGCTGTGCTGTGCCAGTCCGTCATCATCCATCATATGTCGTATGTCGCTCTTGTCTTGTCAAGTCTTGTCTAGATCTTTCCCGTCCTGTCCTGCCAGCCCAGCTAAGTTTGTGTTTTGTCTTTTAGTTAATGTTTTTCCCCTTGGGGTTGTTTTGTTGCCTTTTTGTTTTATTTTTATAATTAATAAATACTCATTATTAACTGAGTCTTCGTCCTTTCCCCTCCCTCTAACCGTGACAAAAATAATACAATTAGTTCTAGTTCAGTTAGCTTTCACATTAATCACTTTTCCACTATTGTGCCAAATAAGAACAGTCAGGTACGGTTCCAGTCATATTCCAGCCTGGTATGGTGCGGCACGATTATAAACCATTTTCTACCTGGAATTCTAGGCATGGTTGGACATCTTTGGTTGGCCATGTGGATAGAAAGCCTGTACACTTAACGTCAGCACTCTGTTGCCTCTCTACCAGTTATTGCTAGTAAGGGGAAGTGCTCTGTTATTTAATGAGGTATATATCAGATAAAATGTTTCCCAAAAAACTGATATTCACTGTAAAATATACAGGGTTCTACACAATTTCTTCCTGTTGTTCCAACACAAATCAATTATGTTAACTTAATTTTTTTTACAAATTCAAGTTGATTGAACAAAAACAAAAAAATAATGAAGTTATCCCCCCCAAAAAACACAAGATTTGTGTTGATTTAGCTGATTATAAATAAGTAGTTTGAATAAGCAGCAAATTTTTTGAGTGTTGTTCATATCACTGTGTACATTACACATGCGCTAACAAGGCAACATCTGATGCATTTGCATTACATTTTAAAGAGCTATGTTATCAAAATGAAACCATATTTGTGCTGACTGGACCACATTGGTGTGGAATCGAATGGTTGAGCAAAGAAAAGCATTCAGCCAGATAGTGGAAAAGTGGAAACTGTTTTTATTAAGACCAAACATACAAAACTTATACAAATTTAGCTTGTAACAGAACTTACCAAACATAATGACGTGTGCTCTGCTAAATGTGCTTGTTATGTTTGCCTACATTAAATGTAAGGCAGTCCAGAAATTGGAAATGTTTTCCCACAAGACATGTCCTGCACACAAAAAAAAGACTTTTGCTGCTTGTTTAAACTCTTTATTTAAAATCAGTTGAAACAACATCATTTTTTTATTTTGGGGACAACTAATTGTTTATCAGAATCAGAATCAGTTTTATTGCCAAGTGTGCTTCACACACACAAGGAATTTGTTTTGGCAACAGAAGCTTTCAGTGTACATAAAGTGACGAGTGACAACACAAAATTAAATACAAGAAAAGAAAAGGCAATAAACATTAAACAGAGATGCAGTTAGTCAAAAAGATCTGGATGTTGAATGTATGTACAGATATGTTGTAAATATACAGGTTATAAGGTGCTGTGTACAAGTGCGTATGAGAAAGTATTGCACGTTTATTGCACATTAGGAGAATATTTAACTGTTCATGAGGTTTATGTTCAATCCACTTAGATTTGTAAAAACTATTAACTTAAGCCCCTGTCTAATTACACAATTTTTTATTGTCGGCTATGAAAGTCACTATGTCAGATTATGGGATTTTGTCTTGACAAAGTCTTGACTTGTCTTTGGTAACAAATGTGACAGACTACACGTTCCTTTAAGATCAGTCATCCCGTGTAGTCTACGACGAGCGTTATTTTCCTTCGTTATTTTATAGCAGTCACAAGTGTTGTTATAACAATATTTTTATTTCAATTTAATTTTTTCAAATCTTATTTCAATCTCATTAAACACTCATGCTTGCTGACAACTAGCTATGCTACATTATTTAAGGGCATTCGTTACAACATTGATATGATCAAACTTATGTTTCCTTTTTATTATTAAGATATTTTCTTTCAAATCTAAATTTTCCTGCTAGGGTTGCTCATTTAACACTCCCTTGCCTGAACTTCCAGCGAGTGAGACAGAGAAAATGAAAGCACATCAGCACCAAGGAAAAATCAGATGCTCAAGACATGGGCTAATCTTTAAAATAATGACTTAAAAATAGCAAATATATGACAGAGGTTTGCGATATAACAATTACAGTGGAGCATTAATTCAATATTTATTTTCCACAGAGCGAAACAAATCATCCACCTGCACATGTGAGTTTCGTTCTCGTTTACAATTTGTATGGTATAATTTGTATCTTGATTTTAATGTATTTTTTATTGGTCCATTATCTACTAGATAAACAAGAATAACAAATAAAATTTGAGGTGAATTGCTTCAAAACAAGTCCGCTATATGCTTCAGCACCAAAACACAAACTAGTTTGTTAAATAAAATAATAACTAACCTAAATTAAGTTAAAGTAAAATATTCAGTTTCAGAGAGGCCAAACTGTTTTCACTGTTAATGACTTATTCATTGCCGGTCAGTTTCAATTTAATTAGTTTAATTAAGTAATTTATACAAGCAGGACATGCTTTTACAATGTATTCACAGCACTGAACATGTTCCCAGATTACCTCGGAAGAACAAACTTGGTTAGAAGAATGAAATCTGCATATGTGTGTCAGTCTGTCAGATAAAATTGCTTAAAACACCTTTATATTTTAGAAAAAGTCCTTAAAATTTGCATAACAAATGAGCGATCTTATCCACCCATGACCCACTCATAAGTAAATATGCTGCACCCGTGGATATAACTAAGAAATTATGTGCTCCTATTGCCCAGTGACGAAACTCATCGTGAAGAGGGGGAAACAATTAGACATGCTGGACTTTCTGTTATGGTGTCGTGTTTCATCGCAGATAGGGTATCAGTTGTCGTGAACTATGACACATTACACAAGAAGAAACGATTGAATCTTGTGTCACGACGCCCATTTGTTGTTAACACCCTACGTCAAGGAAATCGTGACAAAATTGTGACAAATTCATGTGATCTGACCAGGGCTTTAATCGATTTGTGTTGGGAGAACATGAAGGAATTGTGTGGAACCCAGCATTTTTAAAGTACATTTAAATGCTATCTGTATTTAGTTTTTCCTTGAACACATATGAAAGTGTTACTGGTTTTTAAAGAGTTATTCGTGTCATATTCTAGCAACATAGGCAAAAAATAATTAACCACTACATTCGTACATGCTTAAAACACATTTCAACCCAAATTTGGGTAAAAATGTAGACGTTGCCAATAGGGTTGGGCGATATTGATCAATTTGGCATCGTACGATTTCTAATGTGAAACATTACAATGGCATCGTCGTCGTAGGGGAGGGTGGAGGTGGTTGTTAAATAGCAATTAATTCATAAGGAATTAATTCATTGTAGCCTACCGTTTTCACTAACTGACCCACACGGTCTTTGCTTTACCCATATCCAAACCATAAATAAATAAAGTTACACACAAATCAACACCTGTCAATTACTTTTTTCCGAGGGAGTCTGGCATGAATAGGCGGAGTGATCTGTGTCATTATAATGGCTTTTTCCCACAGCTGGTGGAGGATACGAGAGTTCGTTTGGAGTTCACTGTAATTTGTATTGTGATGGATGATAACTTCCTTATTTTACTATTATTATTATGAGTAAATAATAACAAGTAAACATGCTAGAGCTCGACCGTTTTGGTTGCATATGCGCCCGAAATTTTATGCGACCTAAAGATATATTTGGAAGCATTTGTATTAGTGCATATATTGTTGCCTTGCGGCCTGTTTTCACTGCAAAATCTTCACAGCGTGCACGGATTTAGGAGACATTTATGCAGAAGCATCTTTGCACCTAAAAACGCCAAACGCAGCGCTCAGAAACAAATTAAAACAGTTGTTATGTGAACTTGCTGAAGTAAAAAAAGCCCGCAATGCTTGCCCCACCTTTGTGTTCTTATTATTGTCCCACTGCTCTAGAACTGAACGTTAATGGATTGGTTAATATCAGCTGTCAATCACTCAGTCAATGCCTTCTGCCTTCAGATGACAGGAGTTACAACCACAAAAATGTGAAGCGTTGAAGATGAGAGAATGAAAATAACACTGACAGATTTAATTTTAGAAACCACCTAAAGTTACTAATAATGGCACATCTTATTAGTGATCATGTGCTGAATGTTAATCCGCCATTTACATTTTTCCAAGAGTGGATAAAAGACCTTAAGTGGCTTCAATTCTGCTATGAAAATAACTAAAGCCATTAACTGTAAAGTCTGTGGGACGGGGTTTGCAGGTAACAGCGTTTGCCACTAAATCTACACATTTTAAGCACGAGGTATTGTATGATTATTTAATCCTCACGATGCTATCAGCTGTGCGGCAGCTATATGTAAAATTTAACACAGCTCATGAAAAGACCGTTATTGCTATTAAGATGACATGCAAATAATAAGTTATATATCAATATAAATGTGAGGCGGGGCGATGGATCGCGATGCCGGCTCAGCATCGTGAAGTTTATCGGCCATTGGCGATGGATGATGGCATCATCTATCGGCCCAACCCTTGTTGCCAACCATTGGGTTTAATTTTTCAGTGATTCATTACCAACATTTGGCTTCATTCATATTTCAACTGAAGTTTAAACTGAAAGGCTCTAAAACTCATGCAGATGTTTTGTTTGTGTTTCTAGAGTAATCAAAGTGCAAGCTTTAAAGTCTCCAAACTCTTCTGGAAAGGGGATGGAGCACAGCAGCTCATTTGCATTTAAAGACACACTCACACAAAAACATACAAAAGATATAATAAATAGTAATAATAAATAGTAAAATGTTCGTGATTTTGAACTTAATACACATTCTGCAGACATAAAGCTTAAAAAATTTGGCACACTAGGACTGCTTTAAGAAAAAAAAAAAAAAACTCAAGGCAAATTATTAGTCAGAGTATAAGGCATGATGAAGCATGCTTGGGTCTGCATGTATTACTCACATCATGAAGGCTGGTGATTTCACATGCAGAAAGCACTATCACTAGTGCCATTATAGCATCCTCAGAATATTAACCAGATTCGGGCTTTATGACCATTGTAAAAGAGAATAGCACAGGTCCATTGTCCACTGATGCGAGCGTGAAGAAAACTGTCTCAAGGCAGCTGAGTCACTGCACGACTCAAACCGATTCCCATCAGCCACCTCACTTGTGTTCACACAAAGCCCTGCAACAATACTCAGCCATCACAGCACACAGCAGGCTGGCTTAATACGGACGGCTGCTTTAGACACAGGAGCACACAGGGATGGTCAGTCCTTTATGCAGCTTACGCTTTGAAGGAAAGTTTCATCCAGAGTGAGGATCAGTTGAAATGTCTTAGTTTAGACCCACGTGAACTCACTGATTCACTTCGAGCTTTATTAATGAGTTAATAAGCAAATAGAACATAAAAAAAGAGTTTTTCATGTAAAGAAGTAAAAGAAAAGGTGCAGTGATCAATGTAGGTTTATTGCTGAATTATTTGGGGAAAAAGGAATGGTTACAATCATAGAAACAAAACAATCCAGACAGACCAGATTAACAGTCAACGGCCATCAAGTCGAAATATAACCAGTTTTACCAGCTTGAGTTACTACACAACAACATTTCATATTGACTCAACAAACCATGTCCTGATGGTCTGCAATTATACTTCAAATGTAGTTTATTACTCAGCTGCTTTGTTTAGATTTTAGTAACTATAACTTTGACTTTTTATTCAGTTTGTGGTCTCATTTTATTTGTAACACTGTAAGCCAATGGTCTCAAACTGGGCCGCAGCTCTGCATACACTGTAAAAAACATTCCGTAATTTTACGGTTTATTTCCGGCAGCTGGGGTGAATTATAAAAATATAATTTATTACTTTCAGCAGTTTCTTATGTAAATTCAAAGGGTTTTCTATTCAATTACACTGGAATTTTTCATTTATAGCAATGCATTTGGATATGGAAGGCTTTCAAAATTTGGTAGGCGGAAAATACATAAAAAAATGGTATAGCACCTCTCATCAGTTGAAATACAATAAATTTTGCATAGATTATGGTAGAGACATTTTTCTTTTTTTCTCTAATTACACACATGTGCAGGAACCACCAAAATTATTTACAGCAACATAGACCACACATTACCTAAAAGGTACACTTTCAAATTTGAGTTTCTAAAAAAAAAATTACAAAAAGCGCCTCTTTTTTTAGGTGTTTATTATAACACAGACAACATATACAGTTATTTTAAATACTTTCAATAGTGTTTTATGAAAATTCAAAGGGTTTTCTTTAAAATGATACCAAATGTTTGCATTTACACCTCTGCATGTGGATTTGGGAAGCTTTTAAATTTGGGTAGGCAAAATCCAGGCGGAAATCCCAAAATAGCACTAGACTTTAAAGGGTTAAATTACAGAAATTTACTGTAAAATAACAGACATTAAATTACAGAAATGTCCTTAAATTTGAATTTCTGATAAATTTCTGTAATTCAACCTCTGTTATTTTACAGTAAAAACCCAATCCCAGTGTTTTGAAAAGCAATTCTGAAAAAAAGGCCCTTGTGGCTGCCTGATTTTTACCACGTTTTCAGATCTTACCACGTTCTCACCATGTTATTTACTTGTTTATTTTATTTTTCTGGAACTGTTCAGAATCAGAATCAGAAAGAGCTTTATTGCCAGGTATGTTCACACATACGAGGAATTTGTTTTCGTGACAGAGCTTCTACAGTGCAACAGAATTACAGAGACAGGACTTGCAATATACAAATTGACAAGTGTATCTACAGGTGTATTACTATATACAACGTAATATGTGCAGCTGTTATGTGCAAATTGGCATGTAAAGTGTGTATAAAAAGTGTATAGCAGGTAGTGATGTTGGTTCCACAATTATTATCATCAAGTGTTCATGAGATGAATTGCCTGAGGGAAGAAACTGTTTCTGTGTCGGGCTGTTCTGGTGCGCAGTGCTCTGTAGAGTTAACCAGAAGGTAAAAGTTCAAAGAGGCAGTGTGCTGGGTGTGAGGGGTCCAGAGTGTTTTTGGCAGCCCTTCTGCTCGCTCTGGATAAGTACAGTTCTTGGAGGGTAGGTAGGGTTGTACCAAAAATTCGCTCAGCAGTCCAAACTATTCGACGTAGTCTTCAGAGGTCAAAGTGCAGAGGACTGACTCAATGATGGAGGTGTAGAACTGTTTCAGCAGCTCCTTTGGGAGGTTGAACGTCCTCAGCTGACGAAGAAAGTACAGCCTCTGTTGAGCTTTTTTGTTCTTCACTGGACTCAAATTCTGTCATCGCGGTCAACTCCTCTCTGCATCTCAAGTCTGCTGATGTACATGGCGAGCCACTGGGCAAACTTAACAGCGGAAAAGCCGTCCACATGGAGATAAGCGGTCAGCTAGTAGCGCAAAAAGAAACAGAAGCCATCTGCATCATCATACGACCCCGTATCGCTCGGTTTAAAGACGAAATGCACCCATACATAGCTCTGGCTACATAATTCACGCTCTCCAGAAATGTATATGGGGGTACGATTTCACAATGAGCCTGTGTTGCATGTTAAGACAATGGTATTTTGGGCAGATTTTTTGCACACTATTTATTCCACACTATTCACACTATTGCTCAATAACACACATGCCGATTTGACCCCTCTTTCAGGGCTTTATAGCAAGTGATGCAGGACATGTTACATGTCAAAATTTTGTTTAGAAGTTGATGATTCCCCAACAGAATCAAAATAGTGATGGTTTGCTATGTAAGCATCACTAATAGATTACATTTGGGAAAAAACTTGCCTAACACTGACCCACACATTCATTACTGTATGAAAGATGTGTATAATTGCCTCAGTGTCTCCCTAGTCTTTGTGTTCAGTATTTGCGCTAGTGCTAAAAGTAGCTGGTGTACTCGCGTGTCCTCATCTGACCTGCTCCGCCATGTGTGTGTGTGTACTGAACGGTACAGCGTGTGACAGCTGCAGCACAGCGATGAAGGCTCTGCGACTGCGCCATTACGACCACTTCAAGCGCATCTGTATGGAGAGATGGAGAGCCTGAAGTGTCTGCCATCCTCACAGACTGTGACGCTGTCTGACGTCATTCAGAAAAACAGCTGTGTAGCAACACGCTTAGTCACACTCGTGCATTTCAGCTTTCATCCCCATGTTATTTTGAGCACATTATCCATGTTGTGTTGAATCATGCACGAGCTGAGTTGTTTTAGGAGTATTTTTAGATGTTCTTATTTTAGATTCATTGTAATACAGGTGATTGCCTTGCAGATGAAGTAACAGGTTATAGATTATATGAATATATATAGGTTTTATAGATAAAATAGCTATTTGGCAGATCGTGATTCCTCTTGACATGCTTGGAAGGATTGTGTGCTTCTAAAAGTAGAGATTGTCTTGCATTTGATTTTATTTATTTATTATTATTATTATTATTATTATTATTATTTATTTTTATTATTAATAATGATAATAATAACTTTTATTATATTAACTATGTACAATACTATTACTTCTAATAATAAAGCTGCTTATAATAGTAACAATAGTGAATTGGTCATTTCTGTCTATTTTGAAAATATATGATTTTGATGGTTTATTATTTGGTTATGTATTTATTTTTATTCAAGAACAAAATATGATATTAAGAAATAAATAATGTTTATATATTTTTCTACATAAAAGATTGTGAGAAAGAAAATAATTCAAATGTGATTTGTGATTGTTATTTTAAATGTCATATGTTATCACTATTTGTAATAATTATTCATCTATTTTTCTATCTAATCTATCTAATTATTAAAATATTTAGAAATGAATTGTGATTAGTTATTGTATCAATGTCTCTTGACGAAGATGTGCTTATATGTGCACAAAAATGTTTACAAAATATAGATTATTATTCTGTTATAAATAGTTTATTATTTCTGGAAGATGTTCAATATTATTTTTAAATATTTTTACTGCATCTTTTCAAACACAACGCCTCCTGATGTTCTTGGGAACTCTGTGTACTTCTAAAAATAGTTTGCTTGCATAGACCCTTTATTCTGCTCGGTCCCTCCTCCCTTCTCACCCATCTCTGAGCTCCAGTCCACTGTGCTGAGTGTCCAGTGCACAGTTTAGCGATCTCCCTCGTGCGTACTTGTAGAGTAAGAAACCACATAGGGGATCCTTTGTTTAGGAGGGTCTAGGCATGGCAGATACATTTACAAGCCACTAGAGTCGGTCCGCGATTGGCTGCCGGTCTGCTGTCTGCGTCTGCGAGCTGCATGCGTCGCTGTCTGCGGCAGTGTTGATCACAGCCTCGCTCCCCTGCACCGATCATGCGAACCTGTGCTGCTTGCACTGCATCGCAGATCACGGACACTTATTCTTCTGAAGCCCAGTGAGCCAAGATGGCTACCTTTTAGGATTATGCTGCCCAAAATTGAGGGTCTGCCTCTGAAGAATGAGAAGGTAGGACTCCAGCCTGGCTTTAAATAATGGCTATTGTCTCAAACAGATGCTCCTAGGAGCAGTGTGTGTGTGTGTGTGTGTGTGTGTGTGTGTGTGTGT
>CAIGQZ010032254.1:3129547-3200276 GCA_903798205.1 Danio tinwini | reverse complement strand
TGTGTGTGTGTGTGTGTGTGTGTGTGTGTGTGTGTGTTTGCTCTTGTTGTCATTGCAGCATCAGTAACATGCTTTAGTAAATGTTTAATTCTTCTTCCAGGTATTGTGCAAGGATATTTTTTGAAGCACAGAAAAAAATTAAGATCTTAAAGTAGTAGATTTGTGTGTTTACCTAAGTTTTATGGACAGAATATGTTGTGCGTTTTTGACACAGTGCCTGAAATCACTGTGTAAGAGTTTAGCTTGGCTAAAGGGAAAGCCGCAAGTGTGTGTATTCACCTGCAATGTGAGTTTTTTCTTTCTTTTTTTCTCTGTAGTTAAGTTCAGAAACAGGAAAGCGGCAGCGTATGAATGAAAAAACCTCATGACTTCAGAGAAACTACTACGTGCTCTTCAGGAAGGAAGTTTGCATTTTTAGTATTCGTCTAAGAAAATGAGGGTTCAACACTGCGAACGTGCACATTTTAGCTTAACTAATGGCTTTGATGTGTACAGAAGAGGTTTGTGAGATGCATATGTGAGCTTTTGGAGTGATTCCTCAATTATTGAGTGATTAAACGCTGGCTGTTGTTTTTTTTCATAGTTGTGTTTGTTTATGATTGCCTGGTGGTTTCAGGTATCTACTCTTTCTCTGTTAGGGTTTGATATTCCCCTTCTGCTTTAACCTTCCTTGGTAACGCTTCCTAAGGGAAGCTTCTTTGGATTCTTGCAGCATGTGTTCTGTTGCTAAGACTGTGTCTGTGGGAGCCGTTACTACAATCAAGAGGAGACAAAGTCAAGTGTGACTTTTTTTAGTTTTCAAGGCTTCAGACACAACAAATCAAGAACAAAGGCACAGAGGCACTGCTGTGAGAGACTTAACGATTGACGTGCTGAGAATGAGCAAACCGTCCCTCTTAACGTCCACTGATGTTTCCAATAAAAAGCACATCTTGTTTGAGGGCGTTGTAATGTACAGCCTTTTTTGGACCCATATGAATTCAAGAGAAGTATGCAGGCGACTGGGGAGATTTGTTTACTTTGAAGCACTTTTCTTTGGTTTATTTATAAACATGAAAGTTTTGGATGCTATTACTGCGATACTGTAATTCCAGAAGTTGTAGGTCTGTTTATAATCAAGCCCAGACACAATCTGTGGAGTTGTTCCACGTTTTCTGTTTGTGTTTTTTCAGGATTTAAATATGACTATTACAAAATTACCAAAAATATCAAATATATTTAATGAACATAATAGTATTTAATAAATTATTATGTATAATTCAGCTATGTATCTTACTAGCACCACTGGTGGTCATAAAGTGAACTGCCGACAATAACTTGGCCACATATACAATGACATACAGACCATGATTCAATGTCCGAATATACTCACAGCAAAGCACTTTTCATTCTTAGATTCATTTATTCATTTTCTTTTTGGCCTAGTCCCTTTATTATTCAGGGGTCGCCACAGTGTAATGAACCGCCAACTTATTCAGCATATGATTTACGCAGCGGATGCCCTTCACGCTCTTACCCATCACGCTGCCACTCATCACTGGGAAACACCCATACACTCTCATTTACATACATACACCATGGACAATTTAGCTTACCCAATTCACCTATAGCGCATGTCTTTGGACTTGTGGGGTAAACCGGAGCACCCGGAGGAAACCCATGCGAACATGGGAAGAACATGCAAACTCCACACAGAAATGTCAACTGGCCCAGCCATGACTCGAACGAGGGACCGTCTTGCTGAAAGGCAATTGTGCTACCCACTGCGCCACCGCACCGGCCTATTCTTAGATTAGTATTCTTAGACACCATCTGCACCACTAAGATTGGCGTTTAGAAAGCTAAATTTTTTGCTGTGCACTTTCCTCTCAATATCTGAGTTTCCATTCAAATGTGAAGCAGATTTCAAAGTTCACAAAAAAAACTGTGAAGTTGTTAGGGCAACTCGTAGTATTGGTAACAGTAATTGCTTTAAGGGATTTTTATCACTTGTTTTTTATAAAATGCTTCAATATGCGCTTTAAAACAAGGTGGTTGAAAACCCAGCTACTAACAAACACACACATACACAAGAAAACATGGCAGTGGTAAGAAAACAGAAGTTCAGAAAGCATCTGATCATAGTAATGTTGTTGTTTGCACAAGTTATGAAATACAGTAACTGGCATTGCGTCGACAGATGACATAATTAAAATTACATTGTTATGATATTTTTATTATAATGTGTACACATGCACAGGCACACACACACACACACACACACACACACTAGTGATGCGCGGATGGCGGTTATATCCGCGGGCGCTGCGGATAATCCGTGGGTCGGGCGGGTCGGGTAATAAAAAAATACATTATGATTAATTGCGGTTGGGTCGCGGGTCATAGGTGTTGACTAGCAAAAAAGCAGAGAGTGGACTTCGCAGAATGTGAAAATGAGAGAGACGCCCAAAATAATGGATGAAGTGCAAGAGCACTGTGCAAACTTTCAGTTAGAGGAGTCATCAGAGGAAAATCTGCTATCATTCTGGGAGAAACAAGATCACTTATTTACACGACTGCAGCACCGTGCAAGGAGAAGCTTGTGCATTCCTACAACAAGCGGTGCGCGCAAACTCTCATTTAGTGCAGCCCCAATCCAGGCACAGTAGGCTAGATGCTATTCTGTTTTTGCACAGTGCAAAGAAAAAGGCCAAGTAAACATAACATAGCTGCTGTTTAGGCTGAAGTGGCACCGTTTTTGTTATCATTTCCTGTATATGTAAAAGCTAAATCTGCTGTTAATAACGAACGATCCACAGTGACCTATCATCTCGCTTAAAACAAAGAATTAGAATTATTAAAGTGTTGATTGGGTGCGGGTCGGGTGCGGAAGGATATAGCCTATATATCAGATAAAATATTATGTGCGGGCAGTGGATGATTAGAATGAAGGCGCGGATTCGGGTGGCATTTCAGCTGATCCGCGCATCTCTTTTCACATAAAAATGACTCTACAGGCTTTTATAGACTATCTAGGAGGTGCTTTGTTGCAAGTTGTTCACATGTGAGCAATAAAAAGTGAGTAATATTTTAACATAATTACATACATTAAGTAATAAAACAATGTCAGGTAACTTTGAACTGTGCTTTATAACAGTAGAATTAAGTGATTTTATTTATGTTAATAATCTACTTTAATATGACTCGTTATAATGCTCAGTTTCTGAATTGTGATTGGCTGAGCCATGTTTAAAAACATTCTAAATTGCTGGGTTTGTACATTATGTATTGATGGGCCAAGTTTCTATGTTGCTGGTCAACAGTAAAAGCCTGTACTCAGGTTTATTATCAGCTTCACCTGGCAGAGGAATATTTTTCCTCTAACTTTATTTACTAAATTGCAAATAGAAGTATGTTCTTTTCAACTGTAGGCAGGTAGCTGTAGGCAGACTACAATCACATAACTTTCAATAAATTGATTGGCCTCTGCTGATTCTGCAGCCAATGAGATGCTTGCTTAATATTTAAATACACTAATTTAGTGTTTGGGGGCACAGTGGTTAGCACTGTTGCCTCGCTTCACAGCAAGAAGGTCGCTGGTTCAAGTCCCGGCTGGGCCAGTTGACATTTCGGTGTGGAGTTTGCATGTTCTCCCAGTGTTGGCATTGGTTTCCTCTAAGTGCTCCGGTTTCCCCCACAGTCCAAAGACATGCGATATAGGGAAATTAAATCAACTTTATTGTCCATAGTGTATGAGTGTGTTTTACAATGAGTGTGTATGGGTGTTTCCCAATACAGGGTTGCAGCTTGAAGGGCATCCACTGTGTAAAACATATGCTGGATAAGTTGGCTGATCAATTCGCTGTGGCAACCCTTGATGACTAAAAGGATTAAGCCAAAAAGAGAATGAATGAATGAATGAATGAATGAATAAATGAATGATTTAGTGTTTGCTGTAAGCTGGTCCCGCAGCTCAGAGGCAAGTTTTCTACCAGGGACAAAAATTTGTCCATTTGACCCAGAATTTCTAGTGCAGGGATCCTCAAATCTGGCCCACAACATCCAGTTTTCTGCAGAGTTTAGCTCTAACCCCAATCAAACAAACCTGAGCATACTAATCTGTGTCTTCAGGATCATCAGAAAGTCACAGGTATGTTAAAGTTGATTTATACTTCTGATTCGAGTGCCATCCATGTACACGGTCACACTCGCCGTGGCTGATGCTAATGTTGACGCGCACCTTTAAAAAAATGTAACTGATGATTGGTCGTGATGATTGGTCGGCTTGGTAGCTTTGATGGGTGTGAGCAGGGCCAAGAGCCGCAGGAGAGGAGCGAGCACATTGAAGCAAATGTTTACAAGTGTTGAGTCCCGTGAGTGAGCTCCAGTTGGAAACTTTTTTTTATGTTTACATTATGATTACAGTTGTTGCACGTCTGCCGGTTTCGGCCTCTGAATGAGCAAGTTTAAGCTTTTTGTACAGAGGAACATAGAAACCCTACTGCCAGTAGTGTTTCTGAGGTATTATTGCAGAGCAACACAAACAGCACGCATAAGTATAAATGCACAACTATGTGCAAGTCATGCACCGTGGGTTATGGCAATCATTTGACGCAGAAGTATAATTCAGCCTTTAGTTTGTTCAGGGTTGGAGCTAAACTCTCCAGTGCATTGATAATAACATGTTCATGCAGTTCGCCATAAATTGTATAGATGGAGATTAGAAGCAATATTGTGTTTCGTATTATATTCCACTGGTATTTCAAACATGGTGGAACAGGGATACTAATGAATCCTCTATTGACCTTATTTTTCATGTACATTTGTGCACAGCCATTGGAATGTTTTGGGCTCAAGGCTTCTGCTTTCATTCATTTCCATAGATTTTTAGATGTTAACAACAGCTTATTAAGCTTCTTGATGTTGCAAACATCTGTATGATATTTTGTTATTATATTATTCAACTTTTTATGCGTAGTCATGAACATACTTGTTTGTAGAACAAGTAGTTTGACCGTTTTCTGTTTATTATTGCTAGTCATTTCTCCCATAGGCAACTGAATCGGAAGGTCTTAAAAAAAACAAGCACACTTTCGCATTGCAGAGTAAAGTCAATATGCAGCATGCAATCCCCCCGCCCCAACTCCACCTGTCTGGATGTACTTTCTGCTACCTGTATCTACTGGTCATTGTCCATACTTATAAGTTAAATGTACCAGATCTAATCTGCCATGACCATTAACACTAACCTATCCATTCATATCTTAAAACATATTCTGTCATAACTGAAATAATTGTAATATGAAGGCATATCTAAATAGATGTGTAAGTGAATTGTATAAGCAGGGTTTAAGCGAACAAAATGAATAAAGAAACCTGATTATTTAAATCAGCCTTCAATGCTTTATTCATTCAAAAAGGCAAAAGGCTGTCACAGTATTATATCTGACCTATAATCAGTTGGCCTGTTGATTTTCATGTTTACTTATTTCTTAAAGAGAAATAGAAGTAACTGTCTCAAATTGAGTGCTCAATTTTCTTAATCTTCATTTATAATGCATGTTACAGTTTTGTAAAATACTGTACTTTCTTTATCATCCAAAAGATCTATCACTGCTGTCTTACCAGAACACCATTGCTTTGGATTTACTTTGCAAGTTTGCCCATCATTTGCACAAACAAACTACCTAGCATGCTGCTTGCAGGGTCTAATTTCCATTTTATTTTTGTAGTGTTTGCCACATTTCTACTGATTTAAACCTCAGATGATCAGCAAGTATGGAGCGTTGCTGATAACAGCTAAAGGTTTGGGCTTCTACACCACAGGAAGCAAAAGATCTAAACATTTAGAAAAGCCTCTCATTTAGTCTCCATCCAGACTGCTTTGTTATCGAAAGTAGTTTTACTCATCTGATGCTGACCGCTTTTGTTTTACTTCTGGATGGGAACATCAGAGGAGCCGATTACCATTCTCTTCCTATTCCCCCTAGTAATAACAGTTGCAGCGGCTGCCAAGTTATTGCCTCACTCTTGTTTCGACCCCACTGTTGCATCAGCCTACTCCTGCTATAAGTGTTAATGATAAATGAAGGAGTTATCCTGAATAACACGTTGTTGGTGCAGTAAAATTTATTTGCACACTGTACCAAGAGAAAAATTTAACTTGCATATAAGTACATAAAACTACAGTTTCTCACAAAATGACTGAATGACTTTCGCTAGTATTTAGTATTTTTTTTACATTGGTTTACACAGATAGTAAAATAGTTTTATGAGAGGTACGTGTGCATTATTTTTTTTCTTCATTGCCTCTTTTTGCTTATCTGTACGGAGCAAACAATTATGAGGCTGTGATGAGCATTTCAATAATGTTCACATTATGGTATCTTTAAATTATAGCTTTCAATTGAACTTATTAATGCAGTGCATTTACTGTAATTGTCTCATGTTTTTCTGTTGTAACTGTCAACATGGCTTTTTTATTTTTTTGAATGCATGTTCATGCATGGTTAACTATGTGGGTCAAAGACAAGATGTCCTATTTTAGAGTCCACATCAAATTGCATTTGCAAAAGTGATTTTATATACTCAGAAAGCATTGTGGATGCAAGTATTGTATGTCTTACATGAAAACTGAGGAGAAAAACATGGGTGATAAGTTTAATTTGTCATTTAATATTTATAGCATAACATTTATGGAAAATGAAACGACATACTTATTTTGAACGTATTAAAATATGTAAGGAAATCAGTGATCATACTATTTTGTTTAACATTTTAAATGATGATAAACACTTTGCTGGCACATGTGTACTGTAAAACCTAGTGGCTTGAAGGATTGTGGCATAAAATAAAGATATCAAAGTTAAGAATCAGTTCACTTTGTGTAATGCATATTAGAAATAGAATTAGTGTTATGGCATGCTAATGTAAGCTAGTAAAACTAGGGGGCATAAAAACTTTAAATTACTTTAGGTCTGTATTTAAAATTAAAATGATGATGACTTTTGTGATCTTTCACATTTTGCATCTTCACATGATGAATTCAACCCAGGCTCATTCTGATTTAGTACCCCTATATACATTTCTAGAGAGAGCAAAATACTTCCCAGGAGCTACATTTTTCTGCAGTTTTTGTTTTAGCAAATCCGCCAGACGTCGATGTTTATGCTTTTTTAGATCTTCAATTTCTCTCGCGAGTGCCATTCGCGCTTGCGGTTCTCATGTAAACCAGCAGTTCTCTCCACCAGAGGCTGCTGTCGACCAACTGACCAACTGACCGATTCCCCATCCTCCCCTTCCCTAAGCCAAACCAATAATATTTTAAAAAGCACCGATTAACCCTCCCACTCACTTCCCTGAAGCCAACCGCAGTGTTTTTAAAAGCAATCCAGAAAAAGAAAAGCCCTCATCTGATTTTTACCACGTTTTCAGATTTTACCACATTCTCACCCTGTTATTTACTTGTTTACAATATGTTTTGGCTTCTGTTTTTGTCTTATCTGCTTTCTGGGACTGTTTTTACCGCACTCAAACCCTGTCATCGCAGTCAACTTCACAGGTAAGCTGGTAAGCGAGAAAAGGAACAGCATCATACCGTCCTGTGGCGTTCATTTTAAAAACGAAATGCAGTCATACGTAGCTCTGGCAACATAATTCGCGATCTCCAGAAATGTATATAGGGCAATATTTTCAGAATGAGCCTGTGTTAGGTATTAGTAAAGGTAGTAATTAGGTAAAGGCTTTGGTTTTTGTATGTGTTTGTATGTATTGCTTAATCACTCAAAGTTCTGTGCCATGATCTACTGTGGCACCAGCTGTCACAAGTTGTGCTGACCAATTGCAGTATGTACTGCTTCACACCACAGCCAAAACATGCTGAAGCATCTCTATATTTTTCCACTGCAGGTTGAGTCAGAGGCAAACTCAGTTAATGGCACAAGCTCAGAGCAGATGGAGGAGACCTGTGCGGCACCAGAGGAAGAGGCACATTACATACCCTTAACACACAATGTTCCACCTGATATTCCCACACCTCTCTTGCATGGCTTGCTACCAGAACCTCCTGGAAAGGATCCCGGGACTACTGATGTACTTCTCTCTCACAGCTTGTCTCCAACCTCGCATAATGGTGCTGAACACATAAAATCAAATGCCCAGAGACACGTGGATCCCACCGAGCCACCCGCCAACTTCCATAACTCCACCATTAACAATGGGCATGAACCTGAGGCTGTTCAAGAACAGATGGTTCCTCCGAAGAAGATCAAACTGGAGGAGCAGCAGCTTGAGATTGATGACCAGCACTCCAAACACTTAGAGAGCAATGGGTGCTATGAGGATGCTTTATCTACTCTAGCAGCTGTGGTCTGCTTCTCTAGTACGGATAGGAAAAGTCTTGAGGAGAAGCTTTTCGGTCCTCAGGCCTCAGATGTGTGTTTGAAAACTGAGCCAAAAGAAGAACCATATCAGTGTCAGTTGAATCAAGAAGAACTTCACCAAAATGATTACATTGCACTATCCTTACCCACTGTCCAGTCTCTGGTTCAACATAGGAATATAAGTGTTGATCAGGCTATAGCTATTGAGGCCTTGACCCAACTGGCAGCTACCCCACAAACAGTGCCCTTTAAAACAGAAAACCAGATTCAGGATGCACAGCAAGAAACGTCTACATACTCTGCTTCAAGCAACCACATACCTCTTCGGGAGGCTAGACCAGCTTCAGATGTTGTCTCCAACAAGGTCTCGGTAATCAGTTCATCATTGCACCAGACTTCTGTCATCCGCAGCCCTCTGAACAGGCCTACCAACTTTACCCAAAGTCAGCGCTGTGCGCCTCCTCCCAGAAAACTATCCTTGAAGGACCTTCTGATGGCCAGCTCAGAATGTGAAAAGCTATCGTATACCACAGAGAACCGAAGAAACGGTCAAGCACTTTGTAAATCCGACAGGTTAGAAGGCACTTTTAAGATGTATAAACATGGAGAAGTGACTCCCATCTCCAGAAAGAGGGATGAGGAGGAAGTTGCAGCTCAGTTGGTGCAGCTTGCTTTTATGATTGAATCGAGGCAGACGCAAGTCTCTGAAAACAGTCCACCAAATAGCATGGCAACTCAGAGCATGAAAAACAATCAAAATTGTTTGGGGCAGCACTTGAAAAAGCAGAGAAAACCGAAAATGACACCATCAAAACCTAGGATGTCCAAGAAGAAAGTTGCTAAGATTGATGACAACCATTGTAGGATTCCTTTGGCCAAGAAGACACCCAATAAGAAAACCCCTCTCAAAGCCACCATTCAGAAAGCCATTTCACAACATAAAATGAGGTTCCAGCACAAAAGAAGTCCATTTCTTCCCCAGGCCCAGATAGACCTGAAAAGATATATTGCAGAGGCTCAACACGAGAACAGGCAGCTCTTATACTACAACAACACTCTGAAGAAAGAGCATTTGGAAACGTTCATTGGTTCTGGTAAGCAGAACGGCTTTCACTTTAAATATGAGCATGGAGCTCATTCTTTACCGCTACAAAATGGACACTTTCACCATCATACAAATGACCATCTAGGTGCTAGCCAGTGCCCAAGGCATGAATGTGAACAAAAGGTTTCTCAGGTATCAAAAACCTATGATGTGCTAAATCATGGTGCTAAACAACAACCTCAGCAAACCATGGCCAGTGAACCCTGTAAAGACTTACCACATAACCCAGAGATGTACCATAAAGCCAATGGTTTTAATGGTCATCAACACTTGCACACAAATCAGAATGGATTTTACAAAGTGGAGAATTCTGGAGGTGTTACGGTGTTGTCAACATCCAGTGCACGTTCAGAGAACGGAGACATGGTGTACGCTGGAGAACAGACTCCCACCAAGCACACGATCAACAGCTTTTTGGAGTCTCCAATGAGGTTTTTGGATACCCCAACCAGGAATCTCATCAACACTCCCTCCAAACAATCAATGGAGATGCCCTCCTGTGACTGCGTGGGTAAGTCAGATTGGTTATATCATAATTTGCAAATAATTTTACTGCATTTGTAGTACATTTGGACTATAACCCATGGCACGATATGCGTAAAACTTGCCTCAGATAGTTTGAAAGCAAATATTTATCCTGATCATTTTAAATAAACTTGCTAAAAACAATTCAAATACTAATTTAAAAATAAAAGTTTGCTAGAAGTCTGTTTGACACGTTTTACTTCAACAGAACATATTATCGAAAAAGAGGAGGGTCCTTATTACACTCACCTTGGATCTGGCCCAAATGTAGCAGCAGTGAGAGAGATGATGGAGACCAGGTAAAGAGGATCTCAATTGCATACTATACAGCTCTGGGTGGAAAAATCCCTATTTGCCCTTTTTTTTTTCGAACTCACTTTAGGTCAGAATATCAAATGTTTTCAAGTATTTTTCATTGAAAATAATGTTTATTCCACAAAATGTTGATTTCTTAACTATTCATTCATTCATTCATTTTCTCTTCGGCTTAATCCCTTTATTAATCCGGGATCACCATATACGGAATAAACCGCCAACTTATCCAGCACGTTTTACACAGCAGATGCCCTTCCAGCCGCAACCCATCTCTGGGAAACATCCATACACATTAATTCACACTCATACACTTAGGACAATTTAGCTTGCCCAATTCACCTGTACTATATGTCTTTGGACTATGGGGGAAACCGGAGCACCCGGAGGAAACCCAAGCGAACGCAGGGAGAACATGCAAACTTATTAAACTTATTTTATGCTCCAAAATGAATAAAATGATCTGAATTGCAACATTTTTATTTTGAATTTATAATAAATGCCATCAGTAGTTTACAGGAATAAAACCAGCATTATGATTTACTTGAAAAAATAACTATAAACTTTCAGGGCTGCATATATACACATTATTGAAATTATAATTAAAACTATTCTAATTAAATTAGAATCTAACTATTCTACACTTAAACCTTTTTTCATTCTAAGTTTATTTAATATTATTTACATATTTTATTTTATTATTTAATAATGATTTTAAAATATATATTATAATTTTAAAAATGGCGTCACGGTGGCACAGTGGGTAGCACAATCGTCTCAGAGCAAGAAGTTTGCTGCTTCAAGTCTCGGCTGGGTCAGTTGGCGTTTCTGTGTGGAGTTTGCATGCTCTTCCCATGTTCGCGTGGGTTTCCTCCGGGTGCTCCGGTATCCCCCACAAGTCCAAAGACATGTGGTATAGGTGAATTGGGTAAGCTAAATTGTCTGTATTGTATGTGTGTGAATGAGAGTGTATAGATGTTTCCCAGTGATTGGGTTGCAGCTGGAAGGGCAGTGTAAAACATATGCTGGATGAGTTGGTGGTTCATTCCACTGTGTCGACCCCAGATTAATAAAGAGACTAAGCAGAAAAGAAAATGAATGAATGAATATATAATTATTATAATGTTTTTACACATGAATTAATAAGACAATATGTAGTAATCGGACTTTTCTTGTCAAATCTCTCAGTTAAATTAAGTACTAATAATGTACAGTATCTGTATAAACTTGGTAACAAAATACTAACTATGTAACCCTGTTGTGAAATGATTTTTGACAGATAAGTATATATGTAAGTATAGGCTGATCTACATTCAAAGAAGCAACCACAGATGCGTTTTAGCAGAAACACATTTTCATGCTCTTCTAAAGCTGAAACAGGAAGCCCATAACTGAGTTCAGGGGGCCCATAGAAAGATTATCACCACAGAGTTTGACAGGTTACTACTGCACGGCTCTAGCTGAGGTAGAGTTATGATGTGATAATGCTATTTCCCATCAGCTCTATATTCAGAAGCATGACACTAACAGTATTTGCATGGCAGCACTTTATTGGCATGACTTAAATGTTCTGATCAGAGTTTGCTTCAGACCTCGAACCATAAATATTACACCTACGCAATTCATTCAGTCCAAACCACTTTACATTTAATAATTTAGCAGATGCTTTTATCCAAAGAGATTTACACAAGCAAAATGATACAAGTACACAGACCAACAAAAGACTATCAGTATGTAAGTGCTATAATAAGTCTATAGTTAAAGGCACAGTATAAATATTTCACCGGTAGAAATAGATTTTTCAAAACATAGCTTGAGGACGCAATGAAAAACATGGAATCATGGGAGTTGTTGATTTACCTCCACAGCCAATAAATGCACAGACATTATATTCATGACTGGTTAAAACTGCAGATTTCTGTACATTTAAGCAATTGGAAACATTTAGAATGATATAAGTGCATGAATCTTCCAAATACATATAAATACAAATACCAAATACACTCACAGGCCACTTTATTAGGTATACCTGTCCAACTGCTAGTTAATGCAAATTTCTAATCAGCCAATCACATGGCAGAAACTCAATTCATTTAGGCATGTAGACATGGTGGAATGGGGAAGAAAGGTGGTTTAAGTGATTTTGAACGTGGCATGGTTGTTGGTGCCAGATGGGCTGGTCTGAGTTTTTCAGAAACTGCGGATTTACTGGGATTTTCATGCACAACCATCTCTATGGTTTACAGAGAATAGTCAGAAAAAGAGAAAATATCCAGTGAGAGGCAGTTCTGTAACTCAAATAATCACTCGTTACAACCGAGGATGCGGAAGAGCATCTCTGAACGCACAACACGCCAAACCTTGAGGCAGATGGGCTACAGCAGCAGAAGGCCATACCTGGTGCCACTCCTGTCAGTTGAGAACAGGAAACTGAGGCTACAATTCGCACAGGCTCACCAAAATTGGACAATAGAAGATTGGAAAAAACGTTGCCTGGTCTGATGAGTCTCGATTTCTGCTGCAACATTCAGACTACCATCTGAAGGTAATCTTGAGGTCAGAATTTGGCCTCAACAACATAAAAACATGGATCCAGCCTGCATTTTATCAACAGTTTAGGCTGCTGGTGGTGGTGTAATAGTGTGGGGGATATTTTCTTGCCACACTTTGGGCCCATTATTACCAATTGATCCTCGTGTCACTGCCACAGCCTACCTGAGTATTGTTGCTGACCATGTTCGCTTTATGATCATAGTGCACCCATCCTCTGATGGCTACTTTTAGTAGGATAACGCACCATGTCATAAAGCGTGAATCATCTCAGACTAGTTTCTTGAACATGACAATGAGTTCACTGTACTCAAATGGCCTTCACAGTCACCAGAGCTCAATCCAATAGAGCACCTTTTGGGATGTGGTGGAATGGGAAATTCACATCATGGATGTGTAGCTGACAAATCTGCAGCAGCTGCGTGATTTTACCATGTCAATATGGACCAAAATCGCAGGAATATTTTCAGTACTTTGTTGAATCTATGCCACAAAGGATTAAAGCAGTTCTGAAGGCAAAAGGGGGTCCAACCCGATACTAGTAAGGTGTACCTAATAAAGTGGCAGTTAAGTGTATATAACATTGTTTTAATGGTTTTTGGAAAACCAAATGGAACAACTTCCCTGTGCGAAGGATCATGGGGGCCTGAAGTTTTCATCAGTTTTACCCATCAACATCCTTCATTCTCAAGGGCCCTTCTTCTGTTTAAAAGGATGTTTTCACTCTGGAATGCTCTCCAGAGGGCAATATATCCCATATAGAACATACCAAAATGACATATGAAGTGTATTACTGTACCAGTCATCCTAAACCTCTTCATCTCTCTCTAGGTTTATGTGTTGCTTGGCCGCCCTCTGTTCTGTAGTTCCCTTTATTTTGTAATATTAGATGGAAAATGTGTGCCTTTTAATCAATTAATCACTTTTCACTTTTCTGAAAGGTCAGAATAAGTTACATTTGGTTCTTTTGAGAAAAAAATGTTGCTAAGGGTGTACTCACACTATGTACCTTTGCCTTGAACCGGGCCAAAGCACGCTTGTCCCCCCTCCCGTCTCCCCCGACGGCCCGCACTCACATTACATTCGGGCCTGAGCGCGTCATCGATGATGCGCTGTTCAGTAAGCGTTCTTGCTCTGCACAGCAGAAATTTCTTTAGTTATATCGTTTTAGTCATTTGATATGCGGTGACACGGTCAAATATTTAGCTGAACAGATCAGCCACTTGTGACGCTCATAAACAATGGTCCTCGTGCTGCAGGAATTAGGAGGTTTGCTGAAGGCGCAGCTGTGGTGCAGTGAGGGGTTTGCGTCTTTAATAATGTACGACATTCATTGCATTCATTGAACAGTAGGAATTATTAATTAATCCATATGAAACAGTCCCTTAAAAGTCACGTCTCGCTTTCAGTTTTGGGCTCAGGCACACTTGCACTTCCAGCCAGGCCAGGGCCGCCAAAGTGAACCGTGCCTGAGCCCGATTCAGAGCACTCACACTTCTCAAATGATCCGGGAAACGAGCTTGGGCACAGTTCGGATAGCATAGTGTGAGTACGCCCTAAGTTTGCATTGTTGAACAGACTGCTCATTGAGATTCAATGCATTACGCTGTCCTCTCACGTATTTGCCATTCATAAATGACCATTCTGTTGGGGCGACCTAAATGAGTGAGTTAGTGACGCTGTAAAGATGCAACATTCTAGAAATCGCAGATATGAAATGACTAACTTCTCTTGCTGTTTCTGAAAGTGTCGTTCCTTTGGCCTTCATCATGCACAGCTTGTTGTCATTTTACAACCATCTTACAATATCAGTGAAAACTGAAAAGTTAGGTTGAGAGTTAAGTGAAGTTTATTTATAAACTGATTTCGAGAGGATCACGTGCTTATAATTGACTACAGCCGGTCCCGTATTATCTAATCATGATCCTCCAATTCTATGATTTCTAAGTGACTATAAATAACCACAGTCTTCATTCCACAAATATCTTCGTCTGGAAGAATCTCCCCTTCCTGCCCTTTTCCTCCTCTTTCACCTAGATTGGGCGGCATGGC
This sequence comes from Danio tinwini, assembly GCA_903798205.1. Classification (NCBI taxonomy): domain Eukaryota; kingdom Metazoa; phylum Chordata; class Actinopteri; order Cypriniformes; family Danionidae; genus Danio; species Danio tinwini. The sequence goes on along the minus strand of CAIGQZ010032254.1, from coordinate 3,185,372 downwards.
GGCCCAGTGGTTAGCACTGTTGCCCCACAGCAAGAACACCGCCAACTCTGGTCCTCACCAGGCCAGTTGGCGTTTCTGTCTGGAGTTTGCATGTTCTCCCCATGTCCGCATGGGTTTTCCCCAGGTTTCCCAGTTTCCTCCCACCGTCCAAAGATATGCTTCATACTGTATGCAAACCCCAGCATCAGTACTTCTCCTTCTCAAAGTAGTTCACCTTAGTCACATCAGCAGGGGAGTTTTTGAGATCTACCTGAGCTCAATATCCCCTCTCGCTCTGCGAACGGGAGGGAGCCATGGGCTTGAGGATGCCCTGGACAGCATGCCAAACAAGCTTATTATAAATCATCAGCTAAGTGTGAACTCTTGAAATAGGGTTTAGATTAAATAGGGTTTGTCAGATAATTAAGGTAATTGGCCTACTTAACACCATTAACTGGGAAGATCTAAAAGTGTACAGTATTCCGATTCAAATATCTCTTTTAAGCTAAAATCAAACAAAAAGTGCTCAGGGGTAGCTTAAATAATGTGTCGGTGCTCTTTGGGTCAGGGATTTATAAGAATAAACAGCAATAATCAGTCAAAGGCACTCGAAAAATGTGGAAAAAATATTTAAAAAAATCTCTTTTAAAGATGCAGTGTGTAAGTTTGACACCCAGTGGTTAAACTAGGTATTGCACTCCTCAATCAAATCAAACGCAAGGGTTGCCAGATTGAGTACAGGAGTGAGTGATTTAAACAGTGTTCTAAATAAAAGCAATGACACATGATAGAGAGAATATTTTTCATATTAAAAGTTTTGGTGTTTTGGTTCTAACCAACACCTCAAATTGATACGTTAGAAATGGCTTCTATTTCTCACGGCTGAACATAAGAAACCTATGACAGTGGTCACCTCAGGTAAACCTTATGTGCTTTATTTAGTGCTAAATGCTAACAATGTGAGTTTGAATGCCATTTTGCATGACATTTATTGCCATTTACTGAAAGCAGCAGCAGATAGTTCACCTCAGATCTTTAAAATACAATAAACCGTTTCAGATTGAACTTTAGAACTAAACACGTGATTCAGCATCTACATTTCATGATGTTAAAGAAGGTTAACATGTATTAAACAGATTCTAAACCTTATTGTTTCATGAGTGAGTGCATATAGACTGCAGCTCTGCACAAGACGTTTGACCATAGGAGAAATGGTCATGCCCAACTGAGCCTGGTTTCTCTCGAGGTTTTTTAAATTCTTCACTTTCGCCAATTGGTGAAGTTTTTTCCTCGCCGCTGTCGCCACTGGCTTGCATGGTTCGGGATCTGTAGAGCTGCGCATCGATGGAATTGCTCCTCAGTGTTTGGACTCTCAGTAGTGATTATTAAACCACACTGAACTGAGCTAAACTAAACTGAACTTAAACACTGAAAACTGAACTGACGCTGTTTCAATTCACTATAAACTTCCATGTGAAGCTGCTTTGACACAATCTACATTGTATAAGCGCTATACAAATAAAGATGAATTGAATTGAATTGAATATTCTGTGCCTCAGAATGGCTGTATTTAAATTTCTGTCGTGTTTCGTCTGATCACTGCGTATCTCGTCACAAAGCATATTGTTAGGACATGCGGTTACAATGTAACCTGCTCACCTAATTTTTAACTTCGTAATATTTATATCATTTGCTATTTAATAACCTCATGTGGAACTGAATCTGTCTCATTTCGACGTCTGATACTGTCCACAGGAGGTCGCCTATCCGGTCACAGACGCATGCTTTCAGAGCCTTGCTGAATGAATGAATGAAATAAGCTGTTTTCCAACAAGGCAACCCGGGGTGCTGAAATACAATTGGCTAAACTGGCATTGTGCAGGTTAAATTGACCTAAACAAAGACAGAGTTCCGGCACGGGAAAAAATACATTTTTTAAAGCAGAATATCTGACATACAGCACCTTTAAGCTTTTTATACTGCACATTTGAGAAGATATGTAACTTTTGAAATACACTTTAGTAGCTACTCTTTTAAGTGCTTAGAAATGTGCATTTTTTATTAGATGTTTGACGTAAGAATGTTGGGACATTTAAAAAGGACATAAAAAGGGCAGGACATAGAGTAGTCCCTCCCCTTTTAAAATTGCCAATAGAGTTTTCTTTTTAATACAGCTCTGCCAGTGAGAGTGCTTGAGCTCAAGCGAATCAAATGAAAGCAAATGAGAAGCGTCTTGAAGGGGGCGGGGCATGTCAGATACTAGAGAGCATTTTATAGGTCAAGATCTGGTGAGAAACTAAAGTGTGAGGTGATGTGAGAAATGTGTAGGCGGTTTTATATTTTCTACACGCAAATTTTGTCACTGTTTTGGAGCACACTAGCTAATAGATATCATTAAAACTGACTAAAACTGACATCTACATTTTATTATTGTAACTTCACCTTTAAACCTGTTAGGATAACTTCAAATAGGGCTAAAACAGTGACTTTAAGTGTTGCATCCTAAAAATAGGAATGTCTGCAATAAAAACTATGATACTTTTTATACTGTGCTTAACACACTGCACTATTTTCTTCCTAGATATGGTGAGAAAGGTAACGCAGTGCGTGTGGAGGTCGTAGTCTACACTGGCAAAGAAGGTCGAAGCTCACAGGGTTGTCCAATCGCCAAGTGGGTGAGTGACCTGCATGAAACAGCAGCCCATGAAGAAGAGCTTGCAGAATGTCTGTTCCCTCATATAACATGTGTTTATTCTCCAGATCATACGTCGAGGCAGTGAGCAGGAGAAGTTGCTGTGTCTCGTGCGGCAGCGTGCTGGTCACTGCTGTCAGAACGCAGTAATAGTCATCCTCATCCTGGCCTGGGAGGGCATCCCACGCAGCGTGGCTGACAGGCTGTACCAGGAGCTCACGCAGACGCTCTGCAAATATGGCTCGCCCACTAGCCGCCGCTGTGCCCTCAATGAGGAGTGAGTCACGAGTAACATACGGGCAGAGTGTGGGAATGATTCACACACACACACTCCCTCACACTAACACAAAAGAACATTTGGAGGTTGCTCTTGATGAAGTGTCGGAGCAGCATGAGAACTTTTTTTTGCACCAACTCCTTCACACGATCAGTTTGTGACTGTATAATCTCTGCTGAAAAGAGCTGGATAGTTTAGTTGTAAGTCATAAAAGTTAAAGGGTTGGTTTAATCCAGAATAGCAATTAAGTGATCATTAATTTAAAGGTGCTGTATGTAAGTTTTTGACTCTTCTAAAGCATAAAAATAACCTAATATGTGTAGAGATATTTAGGAAGCATGCTAAGTGAACATACCCAGGGCTCGAAATTAACCTTTTTTCTTGGTAGCACCGGTGCTCCGAACTTCAAAAATATAGGCGCACCAGACAACAATAACTGTGCTGTTCTCACGGGTGCTGTCTGATATTGCACAGATGATATTGACATATAACTTATTATTATATTATGTCATCTTAATAGCAATAACGGTATTTTCATGAGCTGCAATATTAGTTTCATCTCAGTGAATGCATGCTCTTTAGCGATGGTGAACGCGGTGTCATTCGCACGAACGTGTCAAAACTCCGTCCCATCGGCTTTACGGTGAATGCTTTAGTCATTTTCATAGTGGACTTTAAACACTGGAAGTCTTTTATCCACTCTTCGAAAAGTGTAAATGCTGGATTAACATTTATTACATGATCACTAATCAGATGTGCCATTATTTGTAACTTTAGCTGGTTTCTAAAACTAAATCTGTCAGTGTTGTTTTCATTCTCTCGAATCCAGACCTTTATATTTTCGCGGCTGTAGCTGCCTGTCATCGGAACTGAGTGATTGACAGCTGATATTAACCAATCCATTTGCGTTCTGTGCTAGCGCAGTGGGCTAATAAGAGGAGCTTGAAGGCGGGGCAAGCATTGCATGCTTTGTTTACTGCGGCAAGTTGACATGTTAAACCATTTCTGAGTGCTGTGTTTGGTGTTTTTAGGTGCAAAGATGCTTAATGCGTGAATGCCTCCTAATTCCACGCATGTGGTGAACATTTTGCTGTGAAAACTGGTCGCACGACATCAATTTTATGCACTCGCACAAATGCTCCTAAATATATTTTGGTCGCATAGATAAAATTTTGGGCGCATATGCGATACACATTAGCCCTCTTTAACATTATTAAATGTAGATGCTGAATCACGTGTTTATTTCTAAAGTTCAATTTCAAACGGTTTATTTTATTTTCAAGATCTGAGGTGAACTATCTGCTGCTGCTTTCAGTATATAGCAATAAATGTCATGTAAAATAGCATTGTTAGCATTTAGCACTAAATAAAGCACATGAGGTTTACCTGAGGTGATCATTGTCATAGTTTTCTGTTGCTCTGTGTCGTTGCTTTTATTTAGAACACGGTTTAAATCACTCACTCCTGTCCTCAATCTAACAACCCGTGCTTCAGTTTGTTTTGATCCAGGAGTGCAATACTTAGTTCAACCACTGGGTGTCAAACTTACATACTGCACCTTTAAAGTAATAATTCACATAAAATATTTAATGAAATAAAATATAATAAAAAAAAAATTATATAAAGGGGTCCCTTGTTAATTGCAAGATTTACGTTATTAATGTTAATTATTATAGATGTTTTAAGGCTGTAAAACCCGTCACTTCACTTTTCATACACTTTTCTCAGATAGGCATTAACATTTTCACACTTTACTCTTTTGTTTAAACACTCGCGTAACTTCTACCTTCCTTTAGCTGCCCAAACTAGGGCCCGTGGGCCAAATTTGGCCAATGGTAACCTTTAATTTAGCCCGCCATCCTGTCTGAGAAGAGAGGAAGAACGATAGGGATGGTTTAGAGATTGTCTTTTCAAACCTAATGTAACCTTTTGTCTGTTTGTTTTATTGTTAAAGATAATTGAAGTTAAATGTGTCAATTAAATGGTGTAAATGAATCATATTTAGTTTAAATGTACACACTGTCGGATAGAGGACAAATCAAGGCAAAGGCAGATTCTGCTTGACTAGTGAACTAAATGTGTTAAATGTGATTGTTTATGGTTTTATTGCAATAGGTTATCATTTTAAATGTTATACTGCATTAATTAATACAATTTAACATATTGTTTTCCAATAAATTAGGACATTACCCATGTCAACTTTAATGTAATATGGTATATTAACTTTTGGCCCACGGCTTTCAATGATATTTGGTTTTTGGCCCTTTATACAAAAAAGTTTGGGCACCCCTGCTTTAGCATATCCAGAAGTCCAACATTTTGTGTGAAGGTTAGCATATTCCTCTGCCTTTTGGGTGCTCCCATGGGTGCCTTTGACGGTGCAGAATGTTTTGTCGACATTATGGGGTTTGTTAGAGAGAAAACATGCAAACATATGGTTTAGCACTTTACAGTCACACTGCCAGCAATTAAATATTTATGTCAATTTGCCATTTTTTTTAAGTTATGAATTACTCACCTTTATGTCATTCCAATCTCCCTGGTCCCTTCATTTAGAAGGCAAATTTAGATAATTTAGATGAAATCTGAGAGCTCTCTGACTCTGCATACTGTATGCAGCAACTGTCTCAAGACTTTCAAAGTCCAAAACATTAAAGGTGCAGTATGTAAGTTTGACACACAGTGGTTGAACTAGGTATTGCACTCCTGGATCAAACGCAAGCGCGGGTTGCCAGATTGAATACAGGAGCGAGTGATTTACACTGTTCTAAATAGAGGCAACGACACGCGATAGAGGGAATATTTTCCATATTAAAAGGAGTTTTGGTTCTCGAATTGATATATTAGAAACGGCTTCTATATCTCACAGCTAAACAACAGAAACCTATGACAGTGATCACCTCGGGTAAACCTTGTGTGCTTTATTCAGTGCTTAATGCTTACAATGTGAGTTTGAATGGCATTTTACATGACATTTATTGCTGTATACTGAAAGCAGCAACAGATAGTTCACCTCAGATCTTAAAAACAAAATTATCCATTTTTAATGATGTTAAAGAGGGTTAACATGTATTAAACAGATTATAAACCCTACCGTTTCATGAGTGAGTGCATATGCTGTGCTTCAGAATGGCTGTATTTAAATTTCTGTCATGTTCCGTCTTGTGCAAACAGCCAAATTGCTCATCACTGCGTATCTTGTCACAAAGCATGTTGTTAGGACACACGGTTACAATGTAACCTGCTCACCTAATGTTTACGTTCGTAATATTTATATCATTTGCTATTTGTCTTATTTCAATGTCTGATTCTGTCCATTTCGTTCACAGACGCATGCTTTCAGAGTCTTTCTGAATGAATGAATGAATGAAAAACAGTGTTTTCCAATAAGGCAAAATATAAAATATAATTGGTTAAACTGGCATTGTGTAGGTTAAATTTACCTAAACAAAGACATCGTTCCGGCACGGAAAAAACATTTTCAAAGCAGAATATCTGACTTTAGCATTGTTTTTCAGTTAAACAGGTATGTTCAATTGAGATGTTTCTTAAATATCTGCACACATATTATGGTATTTTTAGGCTTTAGAAGAGTCAAAAACCTACATACAGCACCTTTAACTAAAAGCATTGTCAAAGCATTTGATGTGAGTTCAGTGGTTCAACTGTAATCATACAAAGCTCCAAGAACACTTTTGTGCATTAAAAAAACTGTAAATATGTCTCTGTTCACCTATATCTTTTCACTTGCATCAGGACATCAGTGTCTGCGTTTACTTCAGGAAGTACAGTGTATTACTGTTAGAGTCAGCAGTTCAACACAAGCATTGTACTACCCATAGTTAATGTGCACCCTTATCTGGTATGAAAGAAACTGGTGAACAAAGCTGTTTTTACAGGTTTTTTTTTGCTTGTTTATTATTAAGAAAATGAATGGTGTTTTTACTTTCAGAACCCGAATGTTGTGTTCCATAACTGACTTTGTAATGTGGCAAGTGGCCAATCAGAATCAAGCACTTCAGAGGGCAATGAAATAAAGTACAGTAATTAAGTACTACACAGTAACTAACCTCCTCTTCTTAATCTCTCCTGTTAGTCGTACCTGTGCATGTCAGGGTCTGGACCCGGAGACCTGCGGTGCCTCTTTCTCATTTGGTTGCTCCTGGAGTATGTACTTCAATGGTTGCAAGTTTGCACGCAGCAAAACGCCCCGCAAGTTCAGACTGCATGGAGACTCTCCTATGCAGGTGAGCATTAGATGGAGAAGCACTCACACATTCGCTCCATTTTTCAACACTAGAAAAATCTGTTGGATAATTTAAGATAGAAATCTGATATATGGCAAAATATGCAAATTACCTACAGTATATACAGTGCAGCATAATTAAGTACACCCCATTTTGAAAATGTATATTATTATCCATTTCTCAGTAAATATAGGCAAGGTATTGTGGTGCATTTGAACAAAACAGATTTATTAAAGAGATATATTTATTAAAATAATATTTTAGTCACCAAACATATTTAGAAATGGAAAGATAATACTATTAAACTCAAGCAAAATATAGCAAAAAAACTATTAAAACCTACAAAGTTTCAACTAAACTTTTCAAATTTTTTGCTTCTCTTGATTTTTTAAATTCTGTATTTAATATTTTTCTATAACATAAATTTAGGTGGACTAGTATTTGGACCGTTATTCTAAGTTATTTTGTTAGATAAGCTCCAGATTTGGCTTCACTACTGACTAAACTAATGTATATGCACAAATACAATATTATATAGCTTCCTGTTCAAATATGAATTTAAAATATAGATTTGTGAGGGGTGTATTCATATATGCTGAGCACTGTAACATACAAGATCATGTTTTGATTTCACATACAGTATATAAAATATATGGGCACTGGCATATTTTTTTTCCAACCATTATAATTATAAATATGCTAATATGTTAAAAATATTAGCTATTATTTTATATATGTCTTCATATATGCCCATAACATAACATATAACTTATATGTACATATTTGTAAATCCAATAGTTGGAAAAAAAATATGCAAGAGGCCTTTGCAATATTATGAAATATATTTTAAATTTATGACATATTTTATATATGTAAAATCCAAATATGGACTTCTATGTCATACATGTAATTTTCACATATTTCCATACATTAGATCTCTATATGGGATTATTTTGCTCTGACACAAACATATGCTGATTTTCAAAATCCTGCCACAGTAACTTTAAAAGAGATATTTAACTATCCTGTTCCTAAATCAGCTTTACCTGGTTCCCTCTAGTGGCATTAAGTAAAACAACCTAGGTTAGTATAAAATCACTCACATGATGTAACTTGCATCAAAGACAAATCCACAGAATAGTTGCAGGTGCTAAAATAGATGTTGTACAACTGAGTAGTTAAGTTATGAACTTGCTTTTCAATGGAAACTGGTTGTCTTTTTACATTAATGAGACTCATTATAGTTACACTATCGACTGATTTGAGTGTCTGAGTTGTAGTCGTTCTGTGTTAAGTGCAAATAAGAAGCCAGGACACAGTTTAGGGGATCTCAACACGCTTCAATGGAGGCCTAAAGATAATGTGAAATTATTTAAAATACACTTTAAAAAGTGATGAGTTAATTTACTTAGAAAAGTGAGTAAACCTGTTGCCTTAACAGCAACCAGTAGACTTTATTTTAGTAGCCCCTTGTAACTTGGAACTGTTAAGTTGACTTAACATCTCACTCACTATCTTCGCTCTTAGTCCCTGATTTATCAGAGATTACCACAGCAGAATGATCCGCCAATTAATCTGGTATATGTTTTATGCAGTAGATGCCCTTCCAGCCACAACCCAGCACTGGGAAACATCCATACACTCTCTCATTCACACACACATTCATTCACTACTGCCAATTTTGTTAACCCGATAACAAACTTTTTTTACTATGGGGGAAACCAGAGCACTATGGGGAGAACATGTAGTTAACTTAACCTTATGTTAATATTAATATTTATTATAAGGCAAGAGGTTTACTCATGGGCGGTGCAGTGGGTAGCGCTGTCATCTCACAGCAAGAAGATCGCTGGTTCGAGCCTCGGCTGGATCAGTTGGCATTTCTGAGTTTGCATGTTCTCCTCATGTTCGCTTGGGTTTCCTCTGGGTGCTCCGGTTTCCCCCACAAGTCCAAAGGCATGCAATAAAAGTGAATTTAGTAAGCTAAATTGTCTGTAGTGTATGTGTGTGAAGGGAGTGTATGGGTGTTTCCCAATGGTGGAAGGGCATTAAAACATATGCTGGATAAATTGGCGGTTCATTCCACTGTGGCGACCCCAGATTAATAAAGGGAATAAGCCGAAAAGAAAATGAATGAATGAAGGTTTACTCACTTTTATACGTACAATGAACTAATTGTTTTTTTCAGTGTAAGACAAAACGACTAGTAATCAAGTAATTAATTGGTTAATGTAATTTCGAATGTTTATAAACCTTTTAGTTTTGCCGAGTTTTATAGCATTTTATTGAGTAGATTTTGTAGGACAGGCGATTAATTGTTGTGATATTAAACATAAGGATCGAGATCAACAGCATATATTGTAGTACTGTAAAATTTAACAACCAAGCTTTTGGAGCTTTCTAGATTACAAACACTGAATATAACACTGGTATTATCTTTCAGCTTAGGCCCTGATTTATCAGAGCATGCCACAGCTGAATGAACCACCTGTTACTCTAATAGATGTTTTATGCAGTGCATGCCCTTCCAGCTCCAACCTAGCACTGAGAGTCCACTAGTTCATGAACCCCCAGTCATAGTAAACACCTATTCACTCTCTCGTTCACAAACATACTCATAATATACACTACAGCTAATTTGACACACAGAAATCTACACAGAAATTCCCCCTGGACCAGCCAGGACTCAAACCAGAGACCTCTCTTGCTGTGAGGCAACATTGGTAACCCCTGAGCTACCGTGCCACCCCTTTGTGAAAACAGCTGTTACAAATTGTATTACTCTGGATAATTTGAAACAGCCATTTGAATAGCCCCTGTCAAATAAACAAAATAAACAGAATATATATATATATATATATATATATATATTCTTAGTTAAATAAGTTGTGTCACTAAGATTTACCATTATTGCATTATGGTGACACAGTGCCTCAGTGGTTAGCACTGTGGCCTCACACCAAGAAGGCCACTGGTTCAAGTCCCGACTGGGTCAGTTGGCATTTCTGTATGGAGTTTGCATGTTCCATTTTCACATGGGTTTTCTCCAGGTGCTCTGGTTTTCCCTACAGTCTAAAGACATGCGGTACAGGTGAATTGAATAAACTAAATTGGCCGTAGTGTATATATATGTGTGTGAATGAGTGTGTATGGATGTTTACCAGTACTGGGTTGCAGCTGGCAGGGCATTCACTGTGTAAAAAATATGCTGGATAAGTTGGTGGTTCATTCTGCTGTGGCAACCCCAATGAATAAAGGAACTAAGCCGAAGGAAAATGAATTAATGAATGAATTATTGCATTATATGCAACTAATATGGAATAAATTGATTATAAAAAGTGACAGTAAAACAAAACAAAAAAAAACATTCTGTTCATTTTCTTTAAGAAATATGGGAAAATGTATCATGGTTGCAATAAAAAACTGAGCTGCATAGCAGTTTTTGAGATTTGCAATAATAAGAAATGTTTTTGAACACCAAATAAGCATAGTAAAATGCTTTCTAAAGGGTCATGTGACACTAAAGACTGAGTAAAATAAATAAATACAAAAAAAAAGCTTAAAAATACAGTTAAATAACAGCAATAATTCATATCTATTATTTAGTAATTCTTTACATATTTTTAATTGGTATGTTATTATTGTTTTTAGTGTTTTGTGAATGAGCCCTAAGGCCCCGATCACACCAAATAAGTTTTTTGCTCGTTCTAATGTCAACAAAAAGGCAGTGTGGTGCGCCTCGCATTTTCAGAACTGAAAAGCACAATGGTGTGATCGACCCCTAAGAGTGATGCTTTGAATCATAGTAAATTGTAAAATATATATTTTACAGTATTACAGATTTTTCGGAACTTTTTATCAAATAAACGCATCCGTTGTGAGCACGTGAGCAATGTTTCTACAACAAATTGATCAAACATTTAAATGAAAGTGTATTTATGATTTTTCTAAATCATCTTTGGTCACACTTTATTTTGATGGTCTGTTTGTTGAATTTAAGTTACATTGAAACTACATGCCAACTAATTCTCATGAGATTATAAGTAGACTGTTAGGGCATACTCACACTATGTACAGTTGCCTTGAACCAGGCCAAAGCACGCTTGTCCCTTCTCCCGTCTCCCCTGACGGCCCGCAATCACATTACATTCGGGCTTGGGCTTGCTTACGTCATCGATGATGCGCTGCTCCGTAAGTGCTCTCGCTCAGCACAGTGAAGATTTCTTTAGTTATATGGTTTTAGTAGTTTGATATGCGGTGATACGCAGTCAAATATTTCACCGAACAGATCAGCCACTTTTGACGCTCATAAACAACCATAAAGTCCATGTGCTGCAGGAATTAAGAGGTTTGCTGAAGGCGCAGCTGTCCTGCAGTGAGGGGTTTGCGTCTTTAATAAACTACGACAATTTTGCATTCATTAAACAGCACGAATGATTAAATAATCCATATGAAACAGTCCCTTAAAAGTCACGTCTTGCTTTCAGTTTCGTGCTCAAGTAAACCGTGCTCTGGCCCACCTCTTCCAGCCGGGCCAGGGCCAGCCAAGTGAATCGTGCCTAAGCCTGATTCAGAGCACTCACACTTAGGATTAGGATTAGGGTTAATGTAAGTTGACATGTACTTGCAAAGTTTCTAATAGTCAGTTAAATGTGTTGAAGGAGCATATCAACAGATATTAAGCAGATAGTCTACTAATAGTCAATTGAACCATCAAAATAAAGTGTTACCTCATCTTTAAAACTGCAATAACGTTTCTTTTTGTGGCTAGGAGGGGAGGTTGGAAAAAAACCTGCAGAATCTGGCATCAGATTTGGCACCGGTGTACAAAAGGCTCGCACCCAAGGCCTTCCACAACCAAGTATGTTAGCTACAGTATGTTAGCTGATCATGTGACTTGTTTTTTTTTAGATGAAAAGTTAATAAAAGCTAACTGAGCTCTGCATATGTTTGTACCCATCAGGTGGAGCAGGAGCAGCGTGGGCAGGACTGTCGACTGGGCTGTAGGGAAGGTCGACCGTTCTCTGGTGTGACAGCATGTGTGGATTTCTGTGCTCATGCCCACAAAGACACACATAACATGACCAATGGAAGCACTGTGGTGAGGCTCATCTCCACTATCATAATAGCTATATTTTCTTCCGCCTTGTTATCTTATTGTTACACCTGGCTCAGGGATGTAACATAGTGAGGGAGACGAAACGACGAAATATAATCAAAAAGAATATTTATTTAACACAATTAATTAAATAATAATAAATTAATTAATAAAAACTAATATAATCAAAACATCAGTATCAGTATGTTCAATCAGTGTGAAATGCAAGTGAATAAGTGTTGGGTGTAATAAGGGTGCGGTAAGTGTTGTCAGTAATAGTGTATGGATGCGAAACAAAGCATAATGCCCAAATTGGAGCGCAGCTCTGGCCAACTGCCAAGTGAATGAATAGCCGCCCCGACCAACTCTCTGACGGGGTTTGAATAAGGGTGCTGACCAGCATCAGGTGCGCTGTAGGCACCACCCCAACCTAGAACAATCAGAACACACAGAAACACAACGCAATCCTAACACTTATACTCTACAACAAACAAAGAAAACAGTTAGTAAAAAAGAAACACCTAGAATCAGAGTTAAATACAGCTACACACTATTTAAATGATCACTCTCCAGCTTCTTTAGAAAAAATTGTGCTTCCAGAGTCTCCTTAAATTCATTGTTAACTCATCAAGTGAAGTTTTATCAAATAATTTTGAGGGGAGCATATGATATGATTGATCACAGCTTGTCTTTCATCTGCAAACATCAATAAACCAATCAGATTCATTCAAGCCTACAATAAATTGCCCATTTTCAGCTTACTTCCCTTATCTTTGTTTTTGAAGAATCCCCCCGTCATCTCATCTTCCACTTTTTCTCCTGATCCTGACCTACCTGATCTCTGAGTCTCGGTCTCCCCCTTTTCATGCTACACGACCAGGGGTCTGTTCTTCGTACCTCGCTTAAATGATCTAAGATGATTTGACAGATCCTGGATCTTTTAATCTTGATAACTGATCTCTGGCTAATTTGGTTCTTCAAACAAGTTTGTGAATTAGATTAAAATGTCTGAATGAACTAATCTGAGATCGCTGTGTGTGTTGTTAAGGACAGATCAATCAATCCTCGAAATCATAATCAGCAATGCAACGATTGGCTGAATGCACAGCAGCGTACTGACATCATCTGATCAATATTCAATTATCAACGTCAGCAAAATTACATAAAATTCTTAGTAAATGGTTTGTTAAATATTATATGCAATAACTTTCCATCTTTGTTGTGGGCTGCAGGCTTTACACTTTCAAGTGTCAAGAGTATTTAGCAATTTATTTATTACATTTTGAGCGGATATTCTTTATTATAGTAGGCCTATTCTAGTTTCTTAATCGGTGCAAAGAATAACTGGCTGTTTAAATTAATTTTGCATCAAAAAAGCATCTTGATATCGATAAAGGTGTCTGCAACTTTTGCAAAGCATCAAATCACCGCCATATTTGCAGTCAAAACTTGTGCATGACTGCATAAATTATTATTCCTTAAAAAAACTGTAGAATATTGTGTATGTCTATTATCATACACAAATTGTACTAAAGCTGGGTCGGTACCTTAGTACATAGTTGTAAGTCCATATTAATAAATGTTCTCTTTGAACCCCTTGGGGAGAACCACCTCGTGACTGGTTTTGCACTTTTATTTTGGAGATTAAAGTTTTATTGATGTATGAAACTGAAACTATTTTGTAACAATTTTCCATGTGTATAACTACTACTGTAAGAAAACATCAGCATTTAGTACATACTCTTAGTATTACCTTTGCTTAAAATGACCCGATCTAATCCTGTTTATATGAAATGAGCCTGCTCTCGGGCAGGTTTGAGCTACCAGACCTGTTGCTATGACAACAACTCTCGGATGAGTTTTGAAGAGCGAAATGATTCTGGATCATGTCAAATCATCAATATTCATATCCAGCTAATTGAGTAATACTCGTTCGAAGAACAGACCCCAGGTGGGAGCCCTGGACTCAATTATCTCCAAGCTCAGGGTTCTCTCCCGGGACAGCATGCCAAACCTGCTATTATTATCAAGCAATATCTAAGTGTGAACTCTTGAATCTCTTTTAAAAAATATATTTTTCAAAACAAATATGATATGATCAGGGGTCCGTTCTTCGTACGTAGATTACTCGATTAGCTGGATTTGGATATTGACGATTTGACATGATCGTTTTGTTCTTCAAAACTCCTCCTCATCTGTTTCGCGAACTTGTTTGAAGAACCAAATTAGCCAGAGATCAGTTATCAAGATTAAAAGATTCAGGATCTTAGATTATTTAAGCGAGGTACGAAGAACGGACCCCTGGTAATAAACCTAGAAAATACTTAGCTAATTTGGCAAAGCCTAGATCTGAATCACAATTCATTACTTCTATAGTAGACTCCAATAAAGTACGCTCTTTCGATTATTGTATTATTAATAACACTTTTAATTAACACAAGTACTATACTTCCTTTCATTTATTGTAAATGTACATAGAAAGAGTGTGCTCAATTGAGTCAGATCTTGTCCCCCTAAACCAATAGAGTTTATTGCATCTAATGCTTTTGTAAGGTTCAACTTATTAATTTATATCATGTTCATTTCATAGGAAGTGGCACTTGTATTCTCTTGGATAGACATTGTGCATTATTCAAAAATGTTTTATGTAATGCTTAATTTTTGCACATACTGTAAGTTTAATTTGCAATTGAAAACATAGCTAATATCAATCACTGCATCCTAAAGTACACACTTATAGTAGGAAGTATGATTGCGAATTTTAAAGACAAATTTTTTTTTATTATCTGAAACATGCTAAACTTACAGTCCAGTGTAACTTGTATAACTGTCAAGTGATTAAAACTTACATTAATCAGTACTTCACATTACTAATGGATCCAATATAGTCGGTTCAGCATTGTAATTTAGTTTCAGTCTTTCTAAAAATCCAACATTGAATAGTGAGTTGTAAACTAATTCACTGTAAAATAAGGTGAACAAAAGACCTAACTGATCCAATCTAAAACTTCATTAACCATACAATTTGGGGCACTGACAGCCTCATGGGCCATGCAGCAGCGTATAGAGCCCTTGTGCTCGTGTTCGTGACCCAGCTTGCTTCATGTGTACACACTGTCCTATCACAGTAAAGGCAAAAAATTTATTTGTTTTAGTTTGGTTTCTGTGTAGACCTTTGTTTGACTCTAATTATCTGCTAAAGCTGTTGGCGGAGCTATAAAGACAGTGGTGTAGAAGCAGACGTTGAGCTTCAAAGTCGGATGCGGACTTAAGCAACACTATTACATAATAAAGTGTCACATTCCACAAATGGTGATTTAAACACATTTAATGCATTTCCTCCTATAAACCACAGGTATGCACTTTAACCAAGGAAGATAACCGCGCAGTGCGCAACATTCCAGAGGATGAGCAGCTGCACGTCCTGCCGCTCTATAAGATCTCTGACACAGATGAGTTTGGCAAAGTGGAGGGCCAGTGGGCCAAGATAAAAACTGGGGCTCTGCAGGTCCTCTCTGCTTTCCCAAGAGAAGTGCGGCTGCTGGCCGAGCCCGTCAAGTCAGCACATAAGAGGAGGCTGGAAGCCAAAAGAGCCCATGTTGAGAAACTGAACGGCCTGGGCAGTAAGCAGGTCACCCCTGTGAAAATGAAGAACGAGTCTCTTAAAGGTATTCCCACCACTTCAGACTTCCTTCTTGAAAGCCATGTCGTCTTCTTCATGCATACAAGTTGAACTGTTGAAGGCTTTCAATCTATTCCTGGAGGCTTTCCAGCACTGCACGTTTTTGGATCCCTAATTTAACCCAGCTGAATATACTCATGTGCTGATTTAGTGGATTTCTCCTTGAGCAGAGATGCAGAGGTGCGCTCAGTGAAAAAAAATGTGCAGCGCTGGAGAGGTTCCAGGAACAGATCGAAAACCCCTGCTTTAGGTCTAATGCTTTTATAATGGTTTTTGACAAGGTGAGGCAGAGTGAATCTTTTGCTTTTCATAAATAAATCAGAGGGTAATCCAAAGAGAAAGCCCCTGTGCTTACAGCAGCAGATTTAGGTCAATCTACAAAAGTTTAATATTGTTTTATCCTTCTATCCACACAAGACCGGTGTTGCACCGGGGCTAGATTAAGGACCCTCTGTGGGCTGCAAGTGCAGGGCCATTGAGAATTTACTGATTGCCAAAATGTTGGCCCCTTTTGGCCCGTTTCCACTGAGTGGTACGGTACAGTTTGGTACGCTTTTATGGCCGTTTCCACTGTCAAAAGGCGTACCAAACTGTACCGTACCCCTTTTTTGGCAACCTTTCGAAAGGGTACCAAACACGAGAAAAGGCGGAGCTAGACGCGCAGCTGAACGATATTGGTTTATAGAGATATGTCAGGAGCTCACGCAACAAGCCAGAATTAAAACAAAGAAGCCGTCATGTTTTCATAAACAGCCGAGAGACTATATATACATATAATAACAAACAAACAAACTCAAACCTTGTTGGGCTCAAACAAACCTTGTCGTCATCTTGATGAACAGCCACAAAGCCAAAAAGAAGAGCAGATATTACACTGTGCCCCATAGTTTTTTATGAGCCAGTCTGAAGCGCGAGCGGTTTCGCTTCTTGCTAGTGCTCGCCGCACGTCAATTTTTGAAATAACAAACTTCTTTAACTGATGATGATAATGTGCGCTTGATTATTGACGTGCTTTTGAAACCTGATCCTGCCAATAACTGACAGTGCGAGATTGACGCGCATAAAACCAAGGAGAAGCCGGAAAAAAAGAAGCACATTATTTTTCCAGCAAACGTGAACAAACTGCCATGTTTAACTATTATCATCACCTTTTGGACTATTATGAACTCGGAATGATGGAATTACTTTCTAACAAGAGGCTACACTTGCTGCTGAAGATTAAAGACTAATCATTAATCATGAGAAGATTAATTATGAGAGGTTTGCACTGACTGGGCTCTATTTCCTGCTGTTTTGAACCTAAATAAGGACTAAATGTATGCTGTGTGTAGTTTATCTGTAAGTGGTAACATATCAGAGACTGTAAGAGTCTGTATGTGTTCAAATATATTGCATTTATTTATTTATTTTAGGTAATTGCTGACGTTACAGTAGGCTATTTCGCACTGTCATTGATCTGCAGTTATAATCAGCTCATGTTCATAGAAAAGTTAGTAATAAACATTTATACACAAGTATTTATGTGTGTAAAGCATCTGTTTTGTGAGAAGTGCTTCTCATATGATGTAAACGACCTGTACGGCTTTACTGTGACATTTCCTCGAGTAAAAATTACGTCGCCTGAAACTTTCTGTCGTACACCACGCCCTCCAAAAGGGTACCCTTTAGGCAGTGGAAATGCGAGCCTGATAAAGGTGACCCGTACCATACAGTTCAGTGGAAACGGGCCATTAGTGCTGGCCCCTGCATGGGCACTCCTAACCTAGCCTCTAGTATTTCTCCATTTTCTTCTTAAGGATATACACACACTAAAAAAAGATAAGAGCGATGAAATGACTGAAAGCAAGGCAAAGCACGTCTCTCATGTGACAGTGTCACTTATATTGACCTTATTCTTCATGCATGAGTTGGTGTAGCCATTAGAATCTTTTTGGCTTAAGACTTCCAGTCTCATCCAGTCTCATATTGTTAAGCTGCTTGATGTTGCAAACATCAATTTTCTTATTACATTATTCTACTTTTTATGTATAGTCATGAACACACTTGTTTGTAGAGCGAATAATTTAACCATTTTCTGCAGTTGATTATTTCTAATCATTTCTCCCATAGGCAACTGAATCGGAAGCTCTAAAACAATCACAAAAACGAGTGCACTTCTGCATCACAGAATAAGGTCAATACAAGTCTTTCATGCATACAAATTAGGGGAGGGACCATTACAAATCTTCAAACTTCAAGGTAGGACCTTAGCCAAGGCCAGAGTGGATGTTATATTCACCGGCTTTCTGTAAGACTGGAGTCAGTTTAGAATGTTATCTTCAGCCATTACATTACATTGTTGGCTAAATATTGGAGGCTTTTCTTCCATAGGCTTTGCTACAACTGCGTCTGATGAAGTGCATGCAGGACACAAATCCACCATTCAAAGACTAAACCAAGTGTTGTGAATTGGGACAGTCTAGCCCAGAGGTGGGCAAACTACGGCCCGCGGGCCATATGCGGCCCGCTGAACGTTTTCATCCTGCCTGCGAGGGAGTTTTTAAAATGCTGCTTCTGAGTAACGGTTTGGTGTCAGAATTAGTACATTAATGATGCAATACAAGTGAACGCCATTTGATGGCAACATTGTACGCGGTACAGTTAGAGCAACCATGCACTCGACCGTTAATAACTGAAAATGAGTCAGGCAACAAAAAGAAAAATTGACTCTGAATGTCGTGTGTTTAATGAAGAATGGATAACAAAATACTTCTTCACCAATATCGGACAGAAAACAGTATGTCTAATATGCCAAGAAAGTATTGCTGTTTTTAAAGACTACAGCCTAAGTGGGCATTTTTCAAGCAAACATTCGAATTATGCTGTCAACCAGTCACCTGCAGAAAAGGCAAACAAGGCTACAAAACTTGCCACAAACTTAAAATCTCAGCAAAAGACATTTATGACACAGAGCTCTTTTCAAGAGTCAGTTTTATAAATAAAAAATATTTTTTGAAGGATTTGGCATGTGGCCCTTCACTTGGTTTGCAAAACTTGATGTGGCCCCCGGGTCTAAAAAGTTTGCCCACCAATGGTCTAGCCTATAGAGAACTGACCTACCAATTGTAGGAGCTGTTGACAAGCAATAATTGTTTGTAGTGAACATTATTTAAAAGGGGTAATATGTTTTTTAAATGGTCTTAATATGTTAACCTGTTTTATTCTGTGTGCTGGAGCTGTTTTATTTGTTCATTTCCATGTTAAAGATGCCATAGATATCTAGGCATAGCAGAATAATACAAGTTTAGAACCTGAAACCAATAAACTGTTTATGTAGAGGTTATTATTAATCATATATGTTAACGCTTTAAAGCTTCTGAGCAGTGCTCAATAATATTTACAACCCTTCCAAATATGGTAAAATCCAAGCTTTTCATTGTAGGGGTAATTCCTGTGGTTAAAAATGAGCATATGAAACCATTTCTGGAGAATATTTGCACTAACATAAGCCGCATACCTACTATGTGGAGATCAGAGATTTAGCATTCTCTATGGCACCTTTAAATATTATGATTTTTTCTGTCCACAGGTTTCAAACAAACCTCTACTGAGAATTCCTCCTTTTCTGAAAAGAATACGCCTAATTTAAGTTCAACCATGCGCATTCCTGACAACAGAGGCCAATATTCACCCTTGCACTCTAGAGGCTCGTACAACCAGAGTAACACCTGCCGCACACCTCCTGTGGCCTCCAACTTTGGCACATCCACACCCCCAAAGTTCCCTCATGATCCCACTGGAGGAACCACCCACTTCAATGGTTCTCCTCCTTTTAGACATGGAACTATCAAACAGGAACCATTCAGAAATGACCCTGTAAGGACGAATCCAAAATTAAAATCCGAGCCTGAGGAAATGCGGTGCTTCCAAGGAGGAGCTGCTCCCACTCCACTGTCCCCGCCGATGGCCGAGGGTCTCCACAGCCGCTTGAACATTACGGCACAACCGGTCACCCCAGAGGTGGCCAAAGCAGAGGAAGTGTGGTCAGACAGCGAGCACAATTTCCTTGATGAAAACATCGGCGGAGTCGCAGTGGCACCTTCCCATGGTTCCATCCTGATTGAATGTGCTCGGCGGGAGCTGCACGCAACCACTCCCATCCTTCGGCCCGACCGCACACACCCCACCCGAATCTCTCTGGTTTTCTACCAGCATAAGAGCCTGAACACCCCGGGCCACGGCCTGCAGCAGTGGGAGGCCAAAATGGCAGAGAAGGCTAGGGAGAAAGAGCAAGCGGAGCGCTTAGGACTCAACAATCGGTCGAAGCCGGTGGATTCGGACACAGACAGCGAAAATGAGACTGGTTTAGACGAGAGACACAAGTTTCAGGTCCCTACTCGTCAATCGCTAACCGTTTCACGTGACGGCCTGGTCATGTCAGCTCCTTACGCCCTCACACACGTCACGGGGCCTTACAACCGCTGGACGTGAAGTTCCCTGTGCTTGTCTAGCTAATGCCTTACCTCAGCTAGTTCTCATCCTTTCACGCCCACTTTTACGTGTGCCCTTTTTTAAGTTGTGCTCTTCATCTCAGCTTTTTACGACTACCGTTTGTGGGTTTTTAACTGTGAGTTTTTGGTGCGTTGTTTCTGTTTTTTTTTTTTTATTGTAAAGAGATGGTGCTCAGAACAGATGTTATAAAACTGGTTTTATACATATAGATGAAAATTAGTGCATAGAACATGTGATTATTTATTCTGATCTTTTTTCTTTCAAAACTATTTTGTAATTTAATTTCTGATCCAAGCCTGTTTACTGCAATAGGAGTACGTCATCCTTTAAAATGATGCGTGCAGTAAACACCCTGAATTGACATTGTCAAATGTGAATTCTACGTCTTTGTCGCAGCCTTCGGCGCTCTATTGTCCGACACATGCTAGTTGCTATTTTATGGTGCCATTGTAGCAGTAAAGTTAAATGACCAATATGAAACAAGCATGGGTCATTACCAGAACTTTTTGTATTGGTAATGAAGGTGCATCGTGAGATATAGTCCTTGGCATCTTTTTTAAAAGCACTTTTTATCTTCAGACCAACTTGACCTTTGACGTTTCCAATATGCACGTATGTTTTTTTCTTGATCATGTATGAACATGCGTTTGGTATCGACAGTCATTATTATGAAACTTTGCATATTTTAGCAATAATCATGAAAGGTTTTATGCTGCATTTTGACAGTTTGTCCAAACTGGTTGATTTCTGGCACTTATGTATTAAGTTTAAACTATTTGGTCACAATTTTTGCGGTTATTTTATCTCCCAAAGAGGTTAAAACATAACTTGAAAAACCTGAATCGTTTTATACACTTCAAGCATGTCACGTTCAAACGAATTTACTGTATGTTTTTCACTGGTGCTTTTAAAGTAATCCATGACACCAACTGAGATGTCATTTAAGATGTTTTTATTGCTGCATTTTTATGTTAAGGGAGTGTTTACACAACACTGTTTTTGTTAAAAATGGAACACGCTTTTTAAAAAAAATTGTTTAATTCAGTCTTACATTTTATGTTTTGGAAGCCTGAAACTGCAAACTTTTAAAAGCATTTTAAATTTATCATCTACAAAAACTACAAAAGTGCAATTTTGTTAAAACAAATTGTATTGTAGTGAAGTGCATGCGTATTATATATTCAGTCTATAGGCATGTGCAAGTACTTGACCAAAACAACGATAGTATAAGTGCACAAATGGATAGTGATTCTTTACAAACATCGCCATCTACTGGCCTGGCATTCCAGCAGGCACAGGACGTCAACATGACGTCAGATTGACATTGTACTCCAACGTCATGGGAACATTGCATTTAGTTTGGAAGTAAAAGTCAGGTTGACTTTAGAAGTCAACGTCAATGTCCAACCTAAAATCAACCAAATATCAACAGCTACGTTTCCATCCCCCTATTTTTATGCGTATTTTGGATATGTGCATAAAGAATTGGTTGATAGAAATGCCATGATGCACATCAATTTTGAAAATGTGCATAAAAAAGGTATGCACATAACTGAGTAGGATCAACTTTTTATTAGATGAGAAAAGATGCGCATAAACTACGATTAAAACACTTTTACTGAACTAATTTCAGTATGCGCATTAAAAAAAGTCATGTGATTTTGTTAAAGAGATCAGGTGATGGTAAAAATGTGTGTGAATGGACAAACCAGCGGGCTGGGCACATTGTAAAACATCTGGTCATTCTGAAATGCATTAAGCGTTTCAGTATTAGTGTTATTATATTATTAACTACGTCAAGAACTGTCAAGAGCGTATGTTCTTACGCCTTCAAACGCCACCACGCGTTATTTGCGCATCGGTATCATCTTCTGAGGTGCAAGTCATTTATTAAATAAGTAAAAGTTTCACACAGCTTCTCCTCCCGTAGCTAATTCCATTTTTACTGTTATTATTTGCCGCCAGTTAATCAGGAAGTGACGATTTTGTTCTCTTTGACTCGTTGGATGGAAACGCTGCTTTATTCGCACATTTTGTAAGCAATATTCCAGTTTTGCACATAAAGTTAATTCACATTTTTGGATGGAAACATAGCTAACGTCTAATGATGTTACAGCTTGATTTTGTATGGACGTTAGCACTATGACGTATATCAGACGTTGGATTTTGGTTGCCATACCTGACGAATAAATGTCAGTATTTGACGTCAATATGATGTTGGTTTAAGATGTTGGCTCCACGTTGGATTTTGGTCACTATGGTCAATATCATCAACATCATTTGATGTAAATATTGGACGTCAAAATAACATTGTCCTTAGACGATGGCTAGACATTGAATTTTGGTCACCTGACATCACAACCTAAATCGAACCTAATATTAACGTCTTATGATGTTGTGTGCCTGCTAGGATGCATGTTACAGCTTTTTTTTCTGTAATTTTTGCAAATCTGTGTAAACGGGAATCATTTTAACAACGTTAACAATACACAAACATGTCAAAAACACATTTGTTTCTGCATTGATGTTGTGTAAACATACCCTAAATTATTATTTGTTTTTATGCAGGGAAAGGGTGGATCAGTGTCTGCGTTTTTATACACATAAACAATCAGTTTTATTTTGGTGCTTTGAATTAACACAAAAAATCGTAACGACTAAGGGTGTGGTCACATTAGCCATATTTAGCAGTGTAAACATGTTCAGCAATCTATGAAACATTCCTCATGCAGAATCAGCTATTTGTTTGTCTGCAGGGAATATGCATGGCAGAATATGCATGCAGAAATCATAAGCTAACGGCACATGGATTCTCATTCAAATATGCCTGGAAATTTGAGCAACGGTAAATGTGACCACACCCTAAAGGTGCACTAAGCTAAATTTGACCCCACTTTTAGCTAATTAACAGTAAGGGGTGTGTCTTGCAACCCAAAAGGGGTGGTGCTTTGCTGGGTCATGGATATGCCATGTTTGTTTTGGTGCTTTCAAATATCGACATCCTTGGCAAAATTCACTTAGTGCATCGTTAACGACTTCATAATCGCATATACAACCAGACGCCTAGTCAACATATTGGCTTAAACAGTTTACATTACTCCTACATGAGGTCTAAAAGTGAACATGCGGCTACGAAATGTCTTTTTAATTTCCTCAAGGTGCTAACTAGTGTGCATCAGTGTTCAAAACCATTGTACACCCAGAATGCTGTTCCTACTTCAGCACTTGAAACAACATCTTTTCATGTAGATCTTACACGTTAGCTCTAAAAGTGTTTTAGTGCTCTAGCTGGAGCAAGGATAGAAAAGTCTGTGTTTTGGAGAACTTGAAGTCACAGAGTGGCATGGGTATGTTCACGCTACTGTCTCTTCAATGAAATCTCTTTTTCTGAGCATTGTTGTTGTTTTTTTGTAACAAACCATCACATGTAACAGACAGAAAACTTTACTGTAACCCTGGCTTTTCAGGGAACGTCGGTGCTTATTTATCGTACCAGATTCCCTGGCATTGACAAATGGTTTTTAGGTGCTGCGTTAGTTGGATCTTTCATTGTTTGGGGGTGCTAAATGTTTTACTCAGCTTGAACATCATTAGATCTTGCTATATTGTTTGTGCTTTAATTTTATGGGGCACAAGTGATATCATGACCTCACAGGTCTCCCGATGGTAATTGACTGAACTTCAAATAGCCTAAGGGAATTACCAATGCAAATCGGTTGAAAGCTCACCGAGTTTATGCATTTCCTAATTGTTTTCATTGAACTATAGGTTGGTTTTCATATTGCTGTTCATCTTTGTATGTGAATCGGTTGTACTGTCAAATCTGACCGCTTTTAGATTTGAGTTGAACATGGCCCGGTCCATAGAAACATGTTTCAGAAAGAAATGCATTTGGTTACATTCCTTTTTAAAGTCAACACATTTGCAATGTCTCTCGCATGTTCTTTCCTGTTTTGCTGTATTATTTTCCCTCTTTTCTCAGGTTTCCCGTGTAACATTGGACATAAGCTTCTAGAATTCTTGCATTGTCTTCCAATTAAATTCCCTCTGAATTTTCATTTTCTTTGCTTTATGTTTTGTGAATTGGAAAACATCTTCATGTGTATTATCAGTTGGACAGTTCTCTTCTGTATATGTTGAGTGAAAGCTGAAGTGTGTAATTTTCGTAAATAATGGCTGTTTTCAAACAGGTTTCCTTACAGTACATTATAAAAAGTGTGACCGCGGCTTTACTCACGTAGCGGAAAGGGCGGAACTATTGGGCGCACATGTTGGATAACTTTATCTATTTTGGATTATGAAAGCAAAATTCTCCTACGGGAGTGATTATAGTGCCTCCCCATGGTAAATGCGGTTATACTTATGGCAGGTATTATTTAGTACTTCTGTCATTTATTTCACTAATTTGGCAACCGTCAAACATCATCAGGGAAACGGTTTGAATTTCTGCTTAGTAAAAAAAAAAAAATAGTGTTCCATTTAGGACGACACTACATACATATACTACTATACTGTTGAGTCAGTATAGTTGTATATACTGTTAAAGGTGCAGTAGGTGATTGTCTTCAGAAATATGTTTTGTTGTGCTGGTTGAAAGTCTCTTCACAGTCCAATAGTAATGATTAAAGTATTTTTATATTCTGGGTAAGCCATAAAACTAAAAAAAAATGTTCATCCAATTAATTATTGTCGGACCGACGTCTCCCATAATTCCGAAGTAGCTCAAACTGTCTGACAACAAATGCAGTTTTAAACTACTGCGCACCTGTTTTTACGCAGCTCCACCATTTGTGCGTGCATGCGCTGCGGGTTCATGAGAGAGAGCGAGAGGTAAGCTGCGTCTTAAATGGCACAATATGCACTATGTACTTACACACTCAACACATACCTGTCAACCCTCCCGTTTTTCCCGGGATTCTCCCGTATTTTACAGTTTTATCCCGTAAAGGTATTTTCCCGCATTTCTCCCGTATTTTCAGTCTTTCTCTGAAGGGTGGCAAATAAACATTAATGAGGCGATCCTCCCTATACGCAACCCATACCGCCGAACCACCAGGGGCCGCCCCTTGCTCTTAAATGTGAGTCTGTTCTGTGCTTTCGCTTTGTTTAGGCATGAAAACACTTTGAAATAAATATAAAAACGGCGGGATTTTCTTGCTCATTACAGATGCCATCTCCTCTTCATATGCAATCCTCAGAAGAGTCATATAGCAGTGCGTGACTGTCAGCTGACGCGCTCCATAGTGATAAATAGACGCTGTTTCCCAAATGGATTTGAAGCATAGGCTGGGTTTTGGGTGCATGTTAAACAGACATATACACATAATTAATCATAATAATATCTATAGATGTAGATCTTGGTGGGGTTTAACTAATTTTGTCCTAAATTAGCATAAAAAGTTAGGAAAGCAATTAAATGCTTTCTTTATAACGTTAGATGGTTGCATTTTTTGACAGCTGTTATTTAATGTAATCAAACAAAAAAAATCTAAATAAATAAGAGATTAATTCGTTGCTCTTTAAAAAGAATGTGTAAGTTATACAGTGAAGAAACGGCTAATGAGATTTGATAGCTTGATTTTATTTCATTATAATAGCTATTTTACTAAGCTGAACTGTTTGCGAATTTATTTGCTGCTAATGTATACTATTTATTTTTTTCTTTTGTAAATAATAATAATCAAACATATTACTGACCATTTAACAGTTTATTTACAATGAAACAGCTCCAAATGAACATATTTAGTCATTTGGGGATTTTTTAAGGGGGGTCGGAGTAATCCCTTATTATGTTGGGCATATCCCTTATTTTCACATCCCAATGTTGACAGGTATGACTCAACAGTATAGTAGTATATGTATGTAGTGTCGTCCTAAATGGAACACTATTTTTTTTTTTTACTAAGCGGAAATTCAAACCGTTTCCCTGATGATGTTTGACGGTTGCCAAATTAGTGAAATAAATGACCGAAGTACTAAATAATACCTGCCATAAGTATAACCGCATTCACCATGGGGAGGCGCTATAATCACTCTCGTAGGAGAATTTTGCTTTCATAATCCAAAATAGATAAAGTTATCCAACATGTGCACCCAATAGTTCCGCCCTTTCCGCTACGTGAGTAAAGCCGCGGTCACACTGGGCTTTTCTTCCCATAGACTTCCATTCATACGCACGCGAATGCGTCAGACCGAAAACGCAGGGTCATGCGTCGGAGTTTCGCAGGTTGCTGCGGTGCAAAGTTCAAGCCGAAGTCACACTAGAGTTTGAGCTTGCGAAATTCTGTCATATGGCACTGCGAAAAGGGGCGGGATTAAACAAGATGAATAGACATTAAAAAAAGCGAGCGATTGCTCCATGTTGTAAATTTCTGTTCAGAGAGGTCATGTTTTGATCCTGGATTGGTCTAACGCAGTCAAGTGATGCGATTTCGCAGGTCAGAGTTCACCAAGCTTGAACTTTGCACCGCAGCAACCTGCGAAACTCCGAAGCATGCCCCTTGCGTTTGCGTGCGTATGAATGGAAGTCTATGGGGAGAAAAGCCCAGTGTGACCGCGGCTTAAAGTTAATAACTCACTGGTTTCTTGTAAGACTATAAATAAATAAGTACAACTGTGCTGTATTTTTTAACATCACAATTGTAATTATTAATTTACAGTGTTCTTGTAAATGTACAGTCTTACTGGCAGCCAAATTTGCCATTAAGTTACTGTAAATTTTACAGTCATTTTATCTCCTGGAGTTTTTTGTTATGGAACTTTGAGTTTGATCTCAACTCTCAATGTTAAAAACTAAACTGATAAGTAACGTTTAGTCACATTTTTAGTCATTGTCATTTTTATAAACTAATATAGAGATAAATAAATCTGTACATCAACAGAAAAAGTTACGGCAGCTCATTTTGTATTGTACTTTTTATGATCAGCCCAGACATATAGGCTTAAACCTCTAGAAATGTCAATAAAAGTAAACTTTTCTACAGCAAGAGTTGTCGGAGCAGATATTGAGTTTCCATCATACAATTTGAAAGCATAAATAAAACAAAAACACCCAGAATCACAAACTAAACATTTTTTAAAAAGCATTCAGTCTATCTGGTGGCTTATTTGTTTAACCTCTCTGCAATACTACAGCTATTTTAACTAAAGTTGCACACTTCAGTTTTACGTCTGAATGTACGCCATTAGGGCACTGTTGTAGCAGGATTTTAAGCTTCTTCTTACCTTCAAAGCAAACGAGAACACATGACTTGAAGACTTGTTTATTATGTGACTTGAAATGATTTGTCAAGGAAAGAAACACCAGCTTTTGAGATTTTTTTTTTTTCGTTTAGGAAATAAAATGCACAGTAGTTGTACAGCATGTGTGATGTGTGAGGCTTTTCCATTTGCACACCTTCTGAATTAATTGTCATTTGCTTAAAGTTTATGTTGAGCAATGTGCTTTTACCGAAGAATATCATAGATTTTGAATGATTTAAAAATATATCCACCAGTAAATCATGCCTTGTGTTTACCAAAATATATATTTTAAAATATTATTTTATTGTGAAAAGTGATGGACTGCAGTAGTTTAGATTAGATCTTATATATATTTTTGAACATTTATGGTCTAACAGAAAGATACAGTTGCAATCAGAATTATTGGACCCCCTTTGATTTTTTTTTTTTTTTATATATTTCCCAAATGATGTTAAGAACAAGGAAATTTTCACAGTATGTCTGATAATATTTTTTTCTTCTGGAGAAACTCTTATTTGTTTTATTTTGGCTAGAATAAAAGCAGTTTTAAATTTTTAAAACCCATTTTAAGGTCAAAAATTAGTTATTAAAAATAGTTATTAAAAGCTTTTAATTATTACTTTAAGCTATTTATTTTTTCCATAGTCTACAGAACAAACCATCATTATACAATTACTTGCCTAATTACCCTAACCTGCCTAGTTAACCTAATTAACCTAGTTAAGCCTTTAAATGTCACTTTAAGCTGTATAGAAGTGTCTTGAAAAATATCTAGTCAAATATTATTTACTGTCATCATGTCAAAGATAAAATAAATCAGTTATTAGAGATGAGTTATTAAAACTATTATGTTTAGAAATGTGTTGAAAAAAATATCTCTGTTAAACAGAAATTGGGGAAAAAAATAAATGGGGGCTAATAAATCAGGGGGTTGAATAATTCTGATTGCAACTGTACATTTGGTACACATCATTTGCAATAAAAATCATTAGATTATTTACAATGGTGCCAATAATGAATGAAAAACAATAGGAATAAAAACAATTTAGAGATTTAGTAGATTATACATATTAAAGGTCGTGCAAATTGTATATGTTTTGAGTGCTTTCTTGTTAAGTGAATCTGGAATTGTAAGAAATTTTTAATCTCTTGTATAAATGCCATAATGGCAGCACAGTGGTGCAGTGGGTAGCACAATCGCCTCGCAGCAAGGTCGTTGGTCGTTGGCATTTCTGTGTGAAGTTTGCATGTTCTCCCCGTGTTTGATTGGGTTTCCTCCACAAATGCAAACACATGTGGTGTAGGTGAATTGGGTAGGCTAAATTGTCCGTAGTGTATGTGTGTGAATGAATGTGTATGGGTGTTTCCCAGTGATGGGTTGCAGCTGGAAGGGCATCTGCCGCGTAAAACATATGCTGGATAAGTTGGCGGTTCATTCCGCTGTGGTGACCCCAGATTAATAAAGGGACTAAGCCGAAAAAGGAAATGAATAAATAAATGCTATAAATATTGGCTTGCAATTTGAAAATTTACATTTATGACTGTAAAATCTGCATAAAAAAGAATAAGGCCTATTATTATTAAGCAGATGTTAAAATTTGTATAAAATAAATAAATAAATAATTACTTTTGGAGTCACAGACAAATTCTGTGAAGTAATATTTGAGATAAATAAATTAACATCCTGCCAAGATTGGAACACATAGTTGCATGACCAAAATAAGTGAGGAAGAGTTTCAGCGTTATTCTGAAACAAAGGAGCAATATGCATCAAAGTCTGGTCTTTGACAGGGTAAATATTATGTAATAATTTAAAAGATATTTCCTTTACCTTATTAGTAAGGAAAAACTTTTGCTGTATGGACCATATATGTTTCCAGTTTAAATTATCAAAAAGACTGTTCCTGTTGAGATAGCAGGAGGGGTAGAGACAGTATTTTTGAGGATCAGAGCTCTTATAGTTTTTATTTTTCTTTATAGCAGAACAAATTTCACAAATAGGCGTATTAACTGGTTCTGGAATAGTAACGGTGCCTAGAGATACTGTATTGTTTTTAAAAAAACATGTATAATCCAGAAGGAATTACACCTGTAGTTATTGCAAACAATTTTTTGAGAAATTCTGTGAGTACACAATATCAACAAACTGTTTTACTGCCCTCCATGGACAGAAACTGACAAGCTTTGGTGTATATCCTAAAGTCAGATGACACAAATGACAATTTGTGTTGCAGTTAATATATTTTAAACTGTAGGTCTTGTCCCAAAAATCTTGTTAACATGTACAGTTGAATTTAATTATTATATATATTTATATTTCCAAGTATTGTTTAATTGTCACATCCCTGGCTCGTTCCTGCTGCTTCAATCACCATTCTCCCTCACCATCTCATTCTCGCAGCTCCAATCATCACTCTCCCTCTCCAGCCACTTCTCACCACACTGAGCACAATCACCTGACTATTAATTCCAAACACCTGCACCATCAATATCACCGCTCCTATGTTGACTTACCTTTTCCAGTCGTACATCGGCTGGAATTGAAGATGGTTCACCTCACCTCCCCCGCTTGCCTTCTTCCATGGATGTTTCCCTTCTCCCGTAGACATTTCTCTTAACCTGTGGATCCACATGCTGTGATTAAGGGAGGTGACTATAATACTCTGATGGTTGAATGAAGATGCTTGTTTACCTTGTGAACTGCTTACAAGACTCTCATTCCTAGAATATCACTTACCTGCTTCTCCTGTTGAACTATCCACATTGTTTTGAATAAACTGACAAAAAGAGATAGCTATCCTTGTTTTCATTGTGTGACCGTGACAGGATTCCAGCCCCGAAGACAAACACAAGCAGCTATGGAAGCTAATGCAGCGCTAACCGGAAGCTCATCGGATCCATTCGTTGGAATAGTGCATTCTATGTATCAGGCACTGCCTTCCGCTCCCATGAGCGCCGCTACCACCTTAGTGGTCATTACCAGTACACACTTGGCTCACCCCATGAGCTACTCAGGCAATCCTAATGCCTGCAATGGCTTTGTACTGCAATGCTCACTCTACATAGAGGCTAATAGGCAGATGCACTCTGGAATGCAAGCAGTCCAGTGTCGTTTTTGAGTCTTTTTAAAGTGGTGTTTGCTGAACCACTTACCCCATTATCTGTACACGACAAACTGATAAACCTGAAACAAAGTAACTCCACCATTCATGAGTACACATTACAATTCCGAGCACTTGCCACTACCAGCGGTTAAAATCAGATAGCCCTCCTCGTCGCTTACTGAAAAGGTTTAAAGCCCTAAGTTTGTAAACAGATGGTAATTTACGATGACAATGCCAACCTAGAAACCTTTATTATGAAAGCCATCAGTGTGTCACAGCACATCTCTGCCTGTCCATCCTCTTCATCTATTTGCCCTGTTTCACCCACTAGAGATCCTTTACCACCACCGGACCCGGAAGAGCCCATGATTACAGATGCCTACTGTCTAGAGTCCGCCGAACGGCTACGCAGCTATCCGTATCCGTATCCACCTCTATTGTGGAGAATCCAACCATCTTATTTTGACCTGCCCAGTTCGCCCGCCTTTCCTTATGGTGAGTAAAGTCACACTAACTCCATCGGTGTCCCAAATACCACATATACAAGCTTAATTAATTGTGAATTCTTGTATCATCCGAATACATGTCTTGGTGGAATCCGGAGCGGCTGGCAACTTTATCTCTTCAAACTTCATCGCCCAACATCATATACGTACCATACGTAACAAAACTTGTTATAAAATAACCACCATTCAGGACTTACCATTGAGCGATGGTAACATTTCCCGGCGTACCAGAGAAATCATCATCCAGTCCCCATATCATCATCAAGAAAAAATTTATTCTACTTATTCTCCGCCGAGCCAATGTTGATGTCATCCTGGGCAGGCCGTCACTTACATAAACTGGAGCACCGGAGACATTCAAGGATGGAGTCCAGCATGTACTACCAGTGGTCACATTGCTCCCCCTGCTGTTCACACTTTGAATCAGACCTTTCTGTTCACTCCACCTCCATGGAAAACTTACCTTGCTTTTCAAACCCTTCTATCCCATCCATCTACACCCCCTACCTCAACGTTTTCAGCAAGGAACGAGCCACACAACTTTCCCCACATTGGTCCTGGGACTGTAGTATCGACCTGCTGCCTAATGCCAAACTACTGCATGGTTGGATTTATCCCCTATCCCATCCTGAGCACGAGGCGATGGAAGATTACATCAACAAGGCTCTCAGTCAAGGGTCCATCAGACCATCCACTTCCCCAGCCGCGTCCAGCTTCTTCTTTGTTGCCAAGAAAGATGGAGGACTGAGGCCTTGTATAGATGACAGGGTCTTAAATGCAGCCACAGTCATTTGCCTACCCATTGCCTCTGGTTCCGGCCACTTTAGAAGAGCTCCACGAAGCCTGCATCTTCACCAAGCTTGACCTCCAAAGCGCATACAATCTTATCCGTATTCGGGAAAGGGACGAGTGGAAAACGGCTTTCATCACTCCCTCTGAGTACCAGGTGATGCCCTATGGCCTAGCTAACAGTTCCTCCATATTTCAAAGTTTTATGAATGAGATCTTCAGAGACTTCCTCCATTGTTTTGCTATAGTTTACATAGATGACATCCTAATTTATTCCCATAATATAGCAGAACATTAATCTCATGTCCAAAAAATCCTCCAATGTCCGAGAGAACCATCTCTATTTGAAAGCCGAAAAATGTGAGTTCTACCAACCCTCGATCTCCTTTCTCGGGTACGTGATCTCCGCTGAGGGGGTCAGCATGGAAATAAACAAAGTGGACGCCGTCCCTTAGTGTGATGAACTTAAGACTCTGAAAGAGTTACATAGGTTTCTGGGATTTGCCAACTTTTATTAATGGTTTATCAAGAACTATAGTATTTTCTTAGCTCCATTAACCTCCCTTTTGAAAGGTGGGCTGCTTTCGCTCACCTAGAACCCCGACACACTCCGTGCCTTTAAACACCTCAAGGAAGTATTCACCACTGCACCTGTCCTCTGTCATCCAGATCCCACACAGCCCTTTATTGTGGAGGTCGATGCGGCTGATGCCAGAGTTGGTGCCATTCTATCGCTGTGGTCTGGTGAACCTTGAATCCTCCATCTGTGTGCGTACTATTCACAGAAGTTATCACCTGCTGACCAGAACTATGGCATCAGGGACTGCAAGCTTTCAGTCATCAAGCTGCCCATTTCAACTTCAACATAACCTACCAACCTGGCCACAAGAATGTTAAGGCCGATGCCCTCTCCCGAATGTACTCACCAGAACCCACTTCTGATACCCCCGAACCAGTCCTACCTTCCACAATCTTCCTTGCTCCCATTCTGTGGCAGTCGGACGAAAAGATTCGTGCTGCCACTGCTGAAGAACCAGCAACCCCCAAACTCCCTCCTGGTCGTATGTACGTGCCTACCAGATGCCATATTTCTCTCCTAGATAGTGTGCACACCTCCCTCGACTCAGGACACACATGCAGCAGGCAAAGGTATTGGTGGCCCAATATGATCAAGGACATCATCCAGTATGTCCAGGGTTGCTCGGTCTGTGCCATCACCACCGCTCCTCGTCGTCTGCCCGAAGGTAAATTATAGCCACTGCCCATTCCCCGCGGCCCCTTGACGCACTTAGGAGTGGACTTCGCCACCGATTTGCCTTAATCACAAGGGTATACCACCATTGTTGTTGTTGTAGATTGCTTTTTTTATTCTTGCAAACTAATCCCTTTGAAAAGTCTCCCCACAGCTCTAGAAACGGCTGAACCTTCTTTCATCATGTCTTTCGGAATTACGGGCTCAGATCAGGGTCCACAATTCATATCCAGGGTCTAGCAGGCATTCTTCCGACTTCTGGGCACTACGTCAGCCTATCCTCCAGCTACCATCAGCTGCTGACGTCATTTCTCGCTACCTCCGGACATACTGCGCTTAACAGCAGAATACCTGGAACCAGTTTCTACCGTGAACTGAGTATGTACAGAATTCCCTTCGACAATCTTCCACCGGTTTAACACCCTTTCAGTGTGTTTTAGGATACCAACCTTCCCTGTTCCGATGGTCCGACGATACCTCTGAAGCGCCTGCAGTGGATCACTGGTTCTGAGAGGGTGTGGGACTCAGCTCATGTCCCTCTCCAGCAGGCAGTACAGAGGTATACTATTGCCACCAATTGTCATTGTCTACCCAATCCTACCTATCAGCAGGGAGACAAGGTATGGCTTTCCACCAGGGACATCCTCCTCCGTCTGCCGTGCTGCAAGCTGAGTCCCCGCTACATAGGACCGTTCACCGTGCACTCCCAGATCAACCCAGTCACCTTTCGTCTCAACCTACTTCCTCACTATCGTATTGCACCCACCTTTCATGTCTCTCTGCTTAAACCCTATTTTGACTCTGTCTATTCTCCCTCCACAGACCCGAAACCACCCCCCCTCCCAACCAAGCTGAAATCATCCCTGACAACATCTACCAAGTCAAAGAGATCCTCGACTCCTGGCGGCAGAACGGCTGCCTTCAATATTTAGTCGACTGGGAAGGATTTGGTCGCAAGGAGAGGTCATAGACACCCAGAGATGACATTCTAGACCCTACTCTTCTTGACAAATTTCAGCGCCAGCATCCAGATCGACATGCTCCTCGTGGACGTGCCGTCCCCGCTGCCGGTCCAGGGTGTCTGGAGTCACGTGTGTGTGTGTGGGGGGGGGGGTACTGTCACATCCCCGGCTCGTTCCTGCTGCTCCAATCACCATTCTCCCTCACCATCCCGTTCCCGCAGCTCCAATCATCACTCTCCCTCTCCAGCCACCTCTCACCACACTCGAGCACAATCACCTGATTATTTATTCCAAACACCTGCACCATCAATCACCACAATTATGTAGACTCACCTTTTCCCGCCGTACATCTGCTGGAATTGAAGTCAGATGGTTTGCCTCACCTTCTCCTCTGCTTGCCTTCTTTCGTGGATGTTTCCCTTCTCCGGTGGACATTTCTCCTAACCTGTGGATGCACATGCTGTGATTAAGGGGTGACTATAATACTCTGATGTTTGAATGAAAATCCTTGTTTACCTTGTGAACTGCTTACAAGACTGCTCTCATTCCAAGAATATCACTTACCTGCTTCTCCTGTTGAACTATCCACATTGTTTTGAATAAATTGACGAAAAGAGATAACCATTCTTGTTTTCATTGTGTGACCGTGACATTAATGTACATTTAAAAAAAATGTAACCAGTAATTTTCTCAAGTTTTTAATATAAAGGTTTTATTACTAATATCAAATAACTATCAAATATCAAATTAATTTCTTAAAATATGTTTTACATCAATGTATGTGTTATACATAATAATAATAATAATACATTTTATTTATAATGCGCTTTTCTAAGACCCAAAGCACTAACTAGTAATCATAAAGATTCTGATAAAGAGAAAGATTCATTTTATATGTCAATGGTATGTCGATCTTATATGGCTATTGGTAAATGTATTCCAATTCCAGAGGAAAGCTCTAGATTTGGTCATTATCTTTAACTTTTTCTCTTAAATCTGCAAGTTAGAAGCTACTTTTAGTCTTAAATCTTTTTATAAGAAATCAAATGTTATTTTTCATCTGTAGTCCCTGGAAATGTTAGAGTTCACCCTAGAGAAAACTATCATTAAAATTCATGCTAAAACATCGATTACATATCACAATCCATAAATAATACTTTTTTTTATTATATCATACGCTGCACTCTACTTTTCTTTCCTGAAACACTCCTTTTTGGGGGTGAACCCCTTATGCAAATTTACTTGTAGCTATTTATTTTTCTAATACTTAAACAGCAATATTCATTTATTCATTTATTCATTTTCTTTTCAGCTTAGTCCCTTAATAATCTGGGGTCGCCACAGCGGAATGAACCGCCAATTTATCCAGCATATGTTTTACGCAGCGGATGCCCTTCCAGCTGCAACCCATCATTGGGAAACATCCATACACTCTCATCTACACACATAAACTACAGACAATTTAGCTTACCCAATTCAACTATAGCTCATGTCTTTGGATTTGTAGGGGAAACCGGAGCACCCGGAGGAAACCCAAACGAACATGGGGAGAACGTGCAAACTCCATACAGAAATGTCAAACGACCCAGCCGAGGCTCGAATCAGAGACATTCTGTGAGGCGATAGCGCTACCCACTGCGCCACAGCGGCACCACCAAACAGCAATATCTTCTATTCATTTGGGATAGGGGTTGACTGGGCTATTGCAGTTTATACTACAGTGACATACTTTACCAAAAACAGTACATATTTAAATACAGTAAATATGAAAAAGTATATTTAATATGTTAAGATACACAGAAGCAGACTAGTCTTTAAATTAAACATTTAGCATTAACATGTTACTAAATGTCACTTCATTCAGATTGACACTTGATGTTCAACAAGATGGCCTGTCTCACAATGTCCACTCTCCACTGATTCATCCCAAAGCTGTTAAGTGGGCTTGAGGTCAGCACTTAAGGCCAGTCAGGTTCCTCCACATCAAACTTACCATTGTCCAACTGTCTAAAGTGTCCTAAATTCTAAACAAAATAGGTCTGTAAATTCAATTTATATTTACACACATAGACCAAAGACAACCAAAAGAGCACTACATGGAAACTAAACACAAGTTTATTTAATGACTTCTGTTTGAAGAAAGAAATTAAAAAGGAAATTAGTGCATATCTGGAATGTAATTATAATAGTGAGGTCTAGCCTCTCTTTTAATGGGATATTCTGAAGGCTGTCTTAAGAGGTAAATTCATAGAAATATTCAATTCAGTTCATCGTTATTTCTTTAGAGCTTGTGTAGATTGTGTCAAAGCAGCTTCACATAGAAGATTATAGTGATTTGAAACAGTGTCAGTTCAGTTTTCAGAGTTTAAATGCAGTTCAGTTCAGTTCAGTTCAGTGTGTTTTAATATTACTGTGAGTCCAAACACTGAAGAGTAATCCATCAATGCGCATCAAATATCTTCATTTGTTCATTCATTTTCCTTCATCTTAGTCATTTATTCATCAGGGGTTGCCACAATGGAATGAACCACCAACTTATCCAGCATATGTTTTACACAGCGCATGCCCTTCCAGCTGCAATCCAGTACTGGGAAACATCCATACACACTCATTCACACATATACACTATGAACAATTTAGTTTATTCAATTCACCTATATACCTGTGGAGGAAGCCAGAGCAGCTGGAGGAAACCCATGGAAACACTGGGAGAACATCCAAACTCCACACAGAAATGCCAACAGACCCAGCCTTCTTGCTGTTAGACGACAATGCTAACTACTGAGCCACCGTGTTCCCCCAACGTTTTCAGACAAGGGAAAAAATGAGAAATAAATGATTAGGTTACCTGCATAACAAGTTAGAAAAAAGACATAAAGTGAGCTTAGCTCAAGACATATTAGATGAAATTAAGAAAACTAGAAGCAAAATGATTTGGCTATGCACAATAAGTATCTAATGTTCTTAAAACAGAGGTACTATGGAGGTGGATTTAAGACTATGAGAATATTGGCATTAAAATTTAGGAAGAAAACAATTCATAGAATTAGAGACTCAAGAACCAAATTAATAAGTAATGTAATTCAGCAAGCTTTTGAAGAATTGCATGTAAAACCTTTTATTCTACAGTTAGGGTGGGCCTGCAGTGCCAACAAAAGGCCAGCATGGTCACTGCATGCTTGCTGGAAAGAGTAAGGCATTGGTCAGACTCAAGGTTGGGTGTTCACAACTCCTGGTCTGTGTGGAGGACTGACTGACTGACTCACTGACTGCAGTGTTTTAGGTTGAAGTCACTGCTAAAACTCTAAAATTGATCTGATAGGTGAAAACCTATTACTTTCCATGAGACATATGATTGTTCTGGGTTTTTTTTGTGTGTTAGTTAAAAGAGCAACAATGTACCATGTCACATCCAAAGAATGGATATTGGAGTATAGCATGTAAGTCATGGCTCATTTGTCTGCATCAAAATACATCTAAAACAGTTTTCATAGAAAGCATATTAATTGTCACTCATTCACTCATTCATTCATTCATTTTCCTTCGGCTTAGTCCCTTTATTAATCCAGGGTCGCCACAGCGGAATGAACCACCAACTTATCCAGCATATGTTTTACACATTGAATGCCCTTCCAGCTGCAACCCAGTACTGGGAAACACCCATATACACATTCACACACATACACTACAGACAATTTAGTTTATTGAATTGACCTATACTGCACAGAAGCACCAGAGAAACACCAATTGGCCCAGCCGGGACTCAAAGCAGCAATCTCCTTGCTGTGAGGCAACAGTGCTTACCACTGAGCCACCATGTCGTCCGTCACTGTAATGTTTCAAATAAATTTGTCAAAATCACTCTCACTCACTTACCTTTACCCCTGCTTTAACAAGGGTCGCCACAGCGGAATAAACCACAAATTACTCTGGCAATTATTTTATAGAGTGGATGCCCTTCTAGCTGCAACCCAATATTGAGAGTACAACCTTCAATGCTAGGAAACACACACAATATGGCCAATTTATCTAATTCACCTTTACCAGAACACTCAACACAGAAGACATGCAAACTCCATACAAAAAGG
Organism: Danio tinwini; assembly: GCA_903798205.1. Taxonomy (NCBI): domain Eukaryota; kingdom Metazoa; phylum Chordata; class Actinopteri; order Cypriniformes; family Danionidae; genus Danio; species Danio tinwini. The sequence continues at coordinate 3,146,963 of CAIGQZ010032254.1, read as the reverse complement.
CTTCCTGAGGACTCGAACCAGTGACCTTCTTGCTGTGAGGCGAACATGCTAATCACGCAGAGTCAAAAAATGTTTAGTCATCTAGCACATCTTATATTAATGTAAAATTAAAACAATATATTCTGATTTGTACACAATGATTAAAACTTCTTGATTTGAATTGAAAATTAATACATCTTAAATGTAATCCATAAAGAGACAGTTCACCCAAAAACACTATTATAACCGGCCCCCCACTGATCGATACTTTTAGAAATAAAGGTATGCGAGCTGTCACTGGGGTGGTACCTTTTTAAAAGGTACACATTTGTACTTAAAGGGTCCATATTAATACCTCAAAAGTATATATTAGTACCTAAAAAATTTAAGAGGAACATTTTTGTACTTTTCATGTACTAATATGTACTCTTAAGGTATTAATATGGACCTTGTACAGTAGGTACAAGTTTGTACCTTTTGAAAAGGTACCACCCGTACCACCCCAGTCACAGCTTGTGTACCTTTATTTCTGGGAGTCTATAATAGAGAATATATTCTATATCATTCTCTATAGATCAGTGGCTCATCCTCGATTGGTTACAAACCTTTATGAGTTTTGTAAACACAAAATAAGATACTGTGAAGAAAGCTGAAAATTACTGAAGCTGAACACTCACTGAATTGATTTCGTAATGTTAGTAGTGCTTCGCATTCTTCTAATCAAAAACTTATGTTTTATTTAATTTATTGATTATTATTATTATTATTAAACATAATAATTTGTTGGGCAACATAATGGCACTGTGAGTAGCGATCTCGCCTCACAGCAAGAAGGTCGCTGTTTCGAGCCTTGGCTGAATCAGTTGGCATTTCTTTGTGAAGCTTGCATGCATGTTCTCCCCGTGTTCGCGTGGGTTTCCTCCAGGTGCTCCGGTTTCCCCCACAAATCCAGACTGCGCTATACGTTAATTGAATGAGCTAAATTGTCCATAGTGTATGTGTGTGAATGGGAGTTTCGCAGTGATGGGTTGCAGCTGAAAAGGCATCCACTGTGTAAAACGTATGCTGGATAAATTGGCGGTTCATTCGGCTGTGGCGACCCCAGATTAATAAAGAGACTAAGCCAAAAAGAAAGTGAATGAATTAATAAATTATAATTTGTTATTAGTTATAATTTATTCATGTAAAATGTATATATAATTCGCTATTCTCCTAAAATCTCAAAATACTATATATGGTAGCCAAAGGTTTCCAACTATTTCAAAATATCTTCTTTTGCGTTTGACAGAAAAAAGAAAACCATAAACGTTTGAAACAAGTAAAGGGTAAATAGATGATTACATGTTTTTAGCTTTTGGTTGATCTATCCTTTTAAATGAGTCCAATATGTTGTTAAATGATTCTTGTTTCATGACTGATATAATATTGTTTGTACATAAACTGAGTAACATCTAGTAGGTGTCCTTTGTAAATTGTGGTAAAAATGTACAGCTGAAGTCTTAATTATTAGCCCCCCATTGATTTTTTCCCCGATTTCTGTTTAACGGAGATAAGATTTTATAGTTTTAATAACTCATCTCTAATAACTGATTGACATGATGACAGTAAATATTTTACTAGATATTTTTCAAGACACTTCTATACAGCCTAAAGTGGCATTTAAAGGCTTAACTAGGTTAATTAGGTTAACTAGGCAGGTTAGGGTAATTAGGCAAGTTATTGTATAATGATGGTTTGCTCTGTAGACTATCAAAAAATATATAGCTTAAAGGGGCTAATAATATTGACCTTAAAATAGTGTTTAAAAAATTTAAAACTGCTTTTATTCTAGCCGAAACTAAACAAATAAGAGATAAATATTATCAGACATACTGTGAAAATTTCCTTGCTCTGTTGAACATCATTTCGGAAATATAAAAAAAAAGAAAAAAATTCTAAAAGGGGCTAATAATTCTGACTTTAACTGTATGTAGTCATGCTTTGCTCAGAAAAAAAACATTTATACAGTATATATGCTAAGTTTTGAGGAAAATAAAGGTATATTGCATACATTTTTTTTGTTTTAGTCCTTGAAAATTACTTTGTGTATTTGACCTAAATTTTACATACACTGAAAAAAATTATATGATCAATAAGTCCTGACACAGCATGTTTTTAGGTCATTGTAACTTATTAAACTAAGTTGATCATGTTCTAACTTAATTTTATAAGTTCAAAGCTGTTTTAAGTCAGTTTAACATAATATAAGTTCAATGTACTCATAAAGTTAATTTGATTCAGCTTAAAAATTTAAGGCAACCAGGATTTTTTTTACAATGTAGTTAAGTTACACGTTTTCTAAAGGTCTCAAAATCAAAGTTAAATGTAAATTGTATTTTGTTTAAATAGAAAATTACTGAAGCTAAACCCTTTATTGGTTTTCTGTATTGCTTTCTTAATGTTAGTAGTGCTTCTCGTTCTTGTTATCAAACATTTGTTTTATTTATTTTATTGATGATTATTATTATTATTAACCATTTATAATTTGTTGTTGTTATTATTACAGTTATAATTTATGTAAAAAAAAATATATAATATATATATATAATTTGCCATTCTCCTAAAATCTCGAAACCCTAAAAATAAATAGACGCATCTTCATCGTTTGTGTGTAGCGCATCCAGTGCGTTGAACGTGCGTGAGCCCCGTCAGCTTCCGTAGATTCTCGAGCGCGTGCGTGACGCAGCAGCGTTCAACGGTCAGAAGAATTTTCACAGGCAAGATGGCGACTTCGGAGCCGGTAAGAGGGATCGGGCTTGGTTCATTTAGGGCTTCCCAGCAGCCAGAAATGGTAAACCGGTGTCTGCTGTGTTGTCTACGGGACATGTTTAAGCAGTAAGCGGCGGCATTCGAAGCTGATGGTGTCGTTGCGGCGTTTAGCGGGTTTTCGGGGCGGCTCTGCTGCTGGTGACTTTAGAGACAGGGAGGGTCCGGACAACGACAATTCATCAGTCCCAACACCCGCTAACGGCTCATTTCAGCCCGGTGGAACGATGCCAACCGGCTTTTGGGGCAGATGGTGTCGGCTTTTCTGTCGTCTCGACGTGATGCGACCATCTTTCCAGACATCTGGACACGTGTGTTCGTTGCTAACTGTGTTCGGCTAGCGTGCTCAGTCGTGGCAGCTTAATACGTTTCGATATTCAATATTTTAATTAAACATGACCCCTCAGAGTGCACGGCTGCATTACGATGGAGTTTAATTTAACGAATATCACCGAAGTCATTGATCGCTAAATTAAGTCCGCATGTGTTTAGAGCAGTCTGTACCGTGGCGGACAGTAGAGGGTGCATGACTCCAAATTGAACTGGAAATTATACTTAACGTTACTGACTCTATAGTGTGTGTGATTGCAGTGTACTCGAACATGCTGTAGTCTAGCTAGTTGTCTTGGTAACGGAGCTCAGGGTCTCGTCAGTCTGATCAGGTATTCCGGGGATTTTGTAGTATTGAGTCAATAGGTTGCAGTTGCAACATCTGTTTCCATCCAGGATGCTTTCTGTCAACGTTACACCAAAGAAAGATAATTGATTGTCCAAAATGCCCTTTAGCAGTGATGATGACGAGTGCTGTATGTCACAATAAGGTTGAGGACCTTAAGACTTGCATAGAGGTAAAGTTGGTTATATATTCGGATATTGAGACTTTCTCCTTAATAACATAATTTCAGAAAATATTCTTTGCAAATTCTAAATAGGGAAATCATATAAGCAGCCAATGACTATCAAAGTACAACATTGTTCAGTCAATTAGATAGTGGTAATGTTGTTTTGAAGTCATACTTGCATGCTAATTCCGATCGAATATTCAAAGCAACATGGTAAACAATATAGAGACTTCTAAATGGATGAATGTTCGAATATAAAGCCAACTTTACCTCTATAAGACTTGCACAATGAGGCGATTTTCCGGATATTTCATTTTACACATTAGGGAAAGTCTCATGAAATGTCTGTTATAATTTCTCCCACTGTCATGGAAAAATCTGGGAATTTTAAAATAGACCTGCAATAGCCCTATATATATCTTGTGTGCGTATATAGTCAACAATTGAAGTGACAAGAATGGGCATTGTTTTGATGGATATATAACAATTGTTTTGAAAGTTTTTGTTCCAAATGTTGTATAATACTGTACACCAATCTGGTATATATCACCATTGTAATTAAATAATCTTTAAAACATTATTAACTTATTTTTAACTCATTTAAAAGATTATTAAATTAAGTTGATTTTGGTCAAAAATGATAAAACCTCACCAAAGGGTTAATCAGTTTGAATCTTGCACTCAGTTAAAGTAAAAACTGCTGAAAGTGTTGGAAATTCATTGATTCTGTTTTGTTCATGTAGCGAGGAACTGAAACTGAAGAAGTCCGCGCTGATAGTCCTACGGCTGTTGTGACGACAAGTCCTGAACAGTACATCAAACACCCTTTGCAAAACAGGTAAATGAATTCCACTACTTTGTCTGCATTAAAGGCAGTTAGGAGATCATATCAACTGCATGTTTGTTCAAGCTAGTAGTGGTCATCTGAAGTGGTGTTCACTGCTCTGATCATAGATGAAATGCCCCATTTTGGCATAAAATGAAATAAACATAAGCGTTTTAAATGCATTATAAATGCAAGTAAAGTGCTTTAATGTTTCAATAACTTTTGTGAAAATAAAATGTCAAAATCTGAATGAAATAATGTTTATTCCGCGTAACAGATTTACATATATAAAAATATATATATACGTATGCTTATTCTGATCTGTACGTTTAAAAAGTATGAAAAAGCGATTGGTTTAAATTTAGACTGGAATAATTTTACATTTTTTGTTAAACATTTGACATGATAAATAACTTGTTGCTGACAAATAGGTAAATGGTTTGAAGGATGGGAGCAATGTATAAAAGAATTTTAAAAAGCTGGGTTTAAAAAAAAGGTTTAAAGTTTCTGTTGCACTTTTATTGTTACGAGGCAATAAAATTATTAATTATAAATAATTAAAATAATTATGAGTATCAATATTAAGTAGGGATGCAACGATTATAGATTTTGGTTGTACGATTATAGTCTGAGGAATAATCACCGTTTCATTGTTCTCACGATTATTCTGCATTCATTAATTTCAAAACACTACTCATTTAGAAAATCGCATGAAAACTCCTTATATTTTAGAGTGTTATTTTTTGCTGCTCGGTAACCAAATAATGCAGCACAAAACAATAAAAACAATAATAAAATACAAATAGTCAATTTCTTTTTGGACTTAAAAAAATAAGTGAAAAAAGGTTTTTGGCTTTTAAACAAGAAAAAATTTTACACTGAAAAAATGACAGAACAATGAATAAATAAATAGTATATGTCTAATGTTAATCTAAGCATCATACTAGCTACGCATTTCCTTTTAAAAGAGAACAAGTGTAGTCAAAGGCTGTTTAACCTCTGTATCAAAGGCACTTTTGATCAACTGTATTATGAACTTGTTTGCCATTTTTTACTTTGTATTTTTTTTCTCTTTGGAGCAGAAATGTGTATATTCCATAGAAAGCATAAAGCTGAACGGTCAGTTCTTGTCACGTGACTCACGTCATTTTTTCAACTAGGAGTGCCTGGAAAGCTTGATCACGTCATGCCACATGCACCTCACTCCCAATATGCGCGCAGGAAAATAAATAATGAATTTGTGTGCGCGAAAGTCACAACATGTCTATGGCTAATAGTTAATAACCTCAGCCATAGTTAATCCAGCGTGCTTGCATATTAAACTCGGTGTACAAGCTCGGAGCTTGCACATAGTTGGCATAACTTTAGAGTTTTGTTCTCTGCAGAAACGTGGTGTTGAGAAGTCTTTGCGATTGATTAATGTCTAATTTTGAGGGAGCAGGAGTGTGGCCAATATGATGTAGTGTTTACTTATTGATTGTAAAATTGCAAGATTAAATAAACTTTTAAAAGTGTACATATTTGTGTCTCATGGATGATGTAAAACTAGTCAGAAATAGTGTTGTCACGATACTAAATTTGAGTACCAGTCGGTACTGAAATTTTAAAATCGTCCTTTTCCCACTCACATTTAAGCGATGTTCAGTGCGTTCTTAAACAGTGCTGATTTGCCATTGTGTTCACATGCTCAACAGAAATTACTCATCAGTTCACAGCTGTAACACAGATACAGGCACAATTGAGTGGTTTAAAACCACGAAGATCAGTCAATTCATCAGCGGATCGCTCAAATGTCAGCTGATAAACAGACCCAGCTTATCTATGCAGCTTTAAACAGCTCCAGTGTCTGTATCTGTGTTTGCACTTGGTAAACAGCGGTGAACTGTTGACCTTCGTGACCAATCACAGTTATTTCTGTTGAGCACGTAAAACACATTGGCACATTGGTGTTTAAGAACCCGCTCAACTGTGCTTATATGTTAGCGAGAAATGGATATTTTAAAAATTTCAGTACTGATTGGTACCAAAATTCAGTATCAACAACACTAGAAGTACCATTCAAATTAGGGCTGTGTATTGCCAAGGGCCTCACGATACGATACATAACGCGATACATGGGTCACGATACAATATATTGCGATACAATAAATATTGTGATATATTGCAATAGTTTGTATTAGTATGTGTCACATTATATTGACAACATGATAAAGTTGGCAGACAAATAAAAATTCCAATTCCAATTTATTTTCCATCCATTCCAATTCATTAAAACTGCACTGTGTGATTGAACAGAGAACTATGTATGTTGCAAAGCTTACAAACGGCATTTATTTTTTGTCTTATTCAGTACTCCCTGGTATAGGGTTTAGGGTTGGGCTATGTTGACCAATTTGGCATCGTACGATGTCTAATGTGATGTCTAATGTGATGACGATGGACCATGGCATCGTCGTCATAGGGGGAGGTGAATTAATTATTTATGAATAATTAATAAATTCATAACTAATTAATTATTTGTAGCCTACTGTTTCAACTACCTGACCCACATGGCCTTTGTTTTACTCATAACCAAAACATAAATAAATAAATAAAGATAAGTTACACACAAATTACCACCTGTCAATCATTTTTTTTCACAGGACTCTAGCATGACTAGGCAGAGTGATCTGTGCCTTTATGGCGTCCACACCCTTGCTTGGTAAAAAAGGTACACAAACAGGAACCAACCAACAGTATCTGAGGTTTTCACTAAAATTACTTAGTACAAGCGTGAAAGCGAAAGACATTCATTACCTGAGAAAATTAAAAGACATAAGAGTCGTTAGATAGAGACAAGATTAATTAAATGCTCACTCTTGCTTGCTTCTGATACCGTGCTACTTGGCGTTTTGTTGATTGCGAGTTAGGGACATCTACAGGAGCGGAGGAGGAGGTCATTTGGCACAGCTTGAATCGATACTTGAGGTTGGACTATCGATACACTATCGTAAAAGAAATTATCGCGATAGTTAGATGTATCGATAATTTTGCACAGCCCTAATTTAAATGTAGTTTGGATAAAGTAATTTTTGTAAAGAAATGTGTATTTGGTATGAATCTTTTATTATTATTGTTATTATTTACATTTTGTCATTTAAAGTATAACTGTATTAAAAGCTGAAATATATGGTCAATTTTTACATTGCAGATGCTGTTCTTTTGAACTTCCTTATCAGAGTCACTTTAAATACCAAATCAGCATATCAGAATGATGACAGTGAAGTTCATCTTTACTGTTACAGGATTGAAATTCAGCTTTACCAGCACAGGATTGAATTACATTATCTCATGTATTAAATTGAAAACTTTTTTGCAAAGCGAATACATATTTAACTGTATTAGTTTTACTATGTATGTGTTCAAATAAACACAGCCATGAGGATTTTAAAACAGACTTTTAAAAAAAAGTACCAATTTGCTAGAGACAGTAGCTATAAAGCAGATGCTTTTAAAATAATGTTTTTTATTATTATTTAGTTAAGCAGCACATATTTAGAAAGTGTGACGTTTGCAGAACTAGCCTTGCGTGACATGGGTTGCATAGTCAGATTTTAGATGGCAGTAGTGTTTAGTGTCATTCTGAGCTCAAAAGTCATCTGAGCGATGCAGTGGCAGTCGGCCAGTCTGCTGCAGAAAGTGCTGACTTCACATGTTGAGCTGTGTCTCATTCCAGCCCTTTCTGCCTTTTCACTGCCTGTGGCTTATTCCTGTCATACAGTGGTGATGAGGACACGCTTTCATAAATACAGTCACTCTCTGTTGACCAGAACAGAGTACAACTTCAATTTAGTACAACTTTCAACTTGTATTGCAAGATGCATTGATAAACCATTAAAAAAAAAAAACGCTATTATGATATTCATCCTCCAAATATTGTCCTCCCAGTACATTACAGATGACCAAAAGTTTCAAGTTCACTATGGGACAGGGCTTTAGTACAGATAAACCCTGTAGTATCAGTGTCATATCCCAGACCTCTCTGCTCTTTCATGAATGACTCTTTTTGTGGTCAACAGTAACAATAGCAGCTTTTGTTTAGTGGAGCTGCATTGTTTGTCTTTTGCCTTTTTATATTGCTGCTTAGAATGAAACCTTGTCAATGGTGAAAGTTCTCTTATATACCTGATTTTTTTTTGTGAACGTTTTAGAAAGATGTCTCTTTATGTTCCCTTCATGTTAATGTTTTCTCATCTTCCAACAACATTGTACAATATTCTAAAAAATGTAATTTAAATATACATCTGAAAGTTCTGCAGTCATTATATCTGTGTCGCATGATATTTCAGAATAATTCTGATGCTGATTTTGTGCTAAAAGATAACATTTCTGTCCTGCTTAATATATTTTTTTAAACTATTATGGATATCGTCTTTGTTGTTGTTCATTTTTTTGATGAATGCAAAGTTCAAAAGAACAGCTATATTTCAAAAAGAAATTTTGTAACATCTTTACTCTCATTTTTGATTAATTTAATGTTTAGTTTTAATTACAGCATCATTCAAGCCATTTAATCTGACCTTTCTGAGCGATTTGACCAATTTGTACTCATTAGTGCTTTGACCTGTATTATTAAACATTAAGAGCTAATTTTGGCATAGCAGTCTTGGTTTTCCATTGGTTATCAGGGCAGTATGAGTCATCTCTCAGATGATGCAGCTCTTTGAGAACATCTACATGAATATTATATGAGTGACCCAATGAAACTTCTTCTGACGTGTCTTTATTTGCATTCCTGCAGATGGGCCCTCTGGTATTTCAAAAATGACAAGAGCAAAAGTTGGACAGAAAACCTGCGTCTCATTTCCAAGTTTGACACAGTGGAAGATTTCTGGGCGTAAGGGTTATTTTGATAACTTTTGAAATTGGGCGGGATTTTTTCTCATTTAGAAACATACACATACATTTGAATGGAAAATCATAAAAGATTTTTATTCGTTTTTCAGATTATACAATCACATACAACAGCCCAGTAAGCTTGGATTTGGCTGTGATTACTGCTTATTTAAGGTAAGATGAGGATGTGTAATGGGGTGTGCAACATTTATAGTGTTTGATAATATAGTTTAATGATGTTTGATCTGAAAAGGAGTTTGTGGCTGCAAAAAAAAAAAGAAAATTGGTTTTGAGCAATTCCAGCATTATGGATTTGACATTTGCAGTAAAAATTCAAAACATAAATTCACAGAGAAAGCGTATGTTAACGTTATATTAAAACATCTGCTTATATTTTCCAAATCTACTAACCACAGAGTTATGGGATCAGAAAAACATCAATCTGTAAACATTTTTTTACATTTTAAATGAGGGAAATAAACATGTGTTATGGATGTGACCAAAAAAGGTAACGAGTTTACAGTATACAACATACTTTGTAGAAATACTGTGAATTAAACTGCACAACCTAAAAGAAATAATGCTAATCAAAAGGATAAGAGTTGACTCTATATAGAATAAAACAAGTTTCTTGACATTTTTGCATTTATGAGGAAAAAGCTTTGTTATTGATGTGACAGATATGAAATTGCCATTTGTGTGACTTTGGTAATTCAAATATAACAGTTTGAGTATTTTTACTTTGATGGTAGGTTGACATTTGCATGAAATTGCTTATGTATGTCCCTATAAATCAAATTTTGAAAGCATAAAAGATGTTTTTGGTATTTTTTAAATTGTACACAAATTTCATTAGGTAATGCAAGGGAAAACATTATTTCTTTCTGTAAAAGCGTTTTGTTGTAATTCATATAATGCTAAACTGTGGATAATATAAACTACTGAAAAACCAAAAACCATTATAACCTTTATTGAACTAATAGAATGTTAATATTAATATCTGAGAAGCACCCAGTAATTCATTGATTTATTTATTAATTTTCTAAACAAATAATAAACGGCACTCAATTTTGAACAGCTCTTTGAATGATTCAATGAATCACTTAATATAGAATCTTGTCTTGTTGTCATATTTGGCCATAAAAACATAAACCAAACTGCAAGCTAAACCAAGCACAAAAACATGCACAACATATTGCGATAACATTTCCCTAGAGAAATGCTGTGTTCGTTAGCTTATTTAAAAAAATAATTTACATAATCGTAATTCTAAAATAAACTGCCAAACATATTGTGCAGATATTATGACTCTTGGAAGTTTTTTTTTTTTTTATCACTTCTGCCAATAGCATAATAGCACCTACTGTGAAGGAAGGATGCCTATGGGCCACTGATTAATTAAATTTGGACAAGCAACTTTTGAATGCAAGACTCAAATAATATTGCAAATAGTGCGCTTACAGTAATTTTTAAAAATATATTGATATAATATTTAGGCAGTATTGCCCACTCATTTTGATGGCACTAAACTGTAATGTGTGGCATTTTATTGCAGAGCATTTCAGAATTTCTGTAGGCATTACTCTGGACATAAGACTGCAAATGCAATTTCATGCTAATGAAAAGGGATGAATCTTAGGCCTTAGCAACTAAACACTGATATTGTGTGTTGTGTCTCAGGACGGTATTAAACCCATGTGGGAGGATGACAGGAATAAACTGGGCGGACGGTGGTTAATGACCCTAAGCAAACAGCAACGGCACAACGACCTTGACCGCTACTGGATGGAGACCGTAAGAGTTTTTTTTTTTTTTTTTGTTTCGCTTGGGTCTTCATATATTTTGATGGACAGCTGGATGTGCATTTCTTACTGTCCGTGCATCTGTAATCTTCTTCTGCAGCTGTTGTGTTTAATCGGAGAGTCCTTTGACGAGGCCAGCGAAGACGTGTGTGGTGCTGTGGTCAATGTCAGGCCAAAGGGGGATAAAATAGCCATTTGGACAGGCAACTGCCAAAACAGGGACGCAATCATGACGATAGGGTATGTTGCACATGACTGACAGTCCACACTTGGAGACATTATTGAAATAAAGTGTACATCAGAACTAGTGATGCTCCGATTGATCAGCCACCGATCACGGTCGGCCGATATTGGCTAAAAATAGCTTGATCGGTTAACCCCAAAAGCGCCGATCAAAAAAGCCAATCACTTGATGTAAATTGCTCGCATGACTTTTTACACGTGCATGCAAGGCGCACAGGTAAACAACAGCAGAGCAGAGCTTACCTTTGGCAACATGAGTTTGTCTTTTTCAAAGTGTCTAATAAACACGTAAAGTTAGCCATTTGCAATGTATGTCGTGATGAAATCTCTCAAGCAAGCAACGGCATTTTAACAGCACTAACATGATTAGGCATCTTAGAACACGCCACACAACTAAGTAAAACGCGTACGAGAACCCCTCAACCAGCCGACTGTAAGTGCTACGTGAACCATACAGCAGGGATAGTACGAGTTGGAAAGACATCGCGTTCAGAATTATGGAATTCATTTGCCTCTATGAACAACCTGTGATATATGAAGTGCAGACGCCTGTCCCCAGTGTGCGTGCGTGCGTGCGTGCGTGCGTGTGTGTGTGTGGGGCACACTCTCCAGCTTGCTGTGCATGTATGGCAAGTCGTTTTTACATTTAATCTATAACCCGTACTAGTATCTTTTCCATTAAATACTTATTCATTAGATACTAGTGCTTTTTAAATGCTTATTCATTAGATACTAGTGCTTATTAAAAATATACTAGTGCTTACTCATTAGACACTAGTTTTTATTTATTAAATACTAGTACGTATTTAAATAGTGACTAGTAACTATTCTGTTGTTACTAGTAACACATTTAAATTTTTTTCATTGATTTCTATGGGATCTGTCATTGAGATATCAACTGTTCAGTTTTGACTAGTGTGTATTCCAACTGGGACTAGTACATTTATGTACTGCTAGTTATTCATTAAGTACTGGAACTTATTAATTAGATACTAGTACTTATTCATTAGGTACTAGTACTTAATAGTTACATACTAGTATCTATTTAATGTACTAGTCCTCCTTTATTAGATACTAGTTCATCTGGTTGTTCCTCCTTGTTTCTCTGCCTTGTTGTTTATAAAGGACGGCATTGGCTTACAGTAGCTTACTACATTATTTTTTGGATCTGACGCAGTTGGTTCCTCAACTACATCAGACGTTTATAATAATAACTGACAAAAACACTTGCCATATTGTCCTTTATTGCATTTGCCAGTTTTGGTGTAATAAGTTTTACATTTTGCTGCCAATAATAAAATGTAATCAGTGTATTAAGAGGCTACATCCCATTAAGCTGATCTGATGTGTGTTGGTCTGCCTGACCCCACTTTGTTTGGAATAATTTTAAGTTACTCTGCCTTATTTGGGAAAGATGGCACACTTTATTGACTTTTTGAATGGCCATTCCCCTGCCAATCTGTGATCGGCAGTGATCGGCAATTGGCAGATCATGTAATTGGTGATCGGCCCCAAAAATGCTGATCGGAGCATCTCTAATCAGAACAGATGTAAATGTTTTTGCTTGGTGTAGCAATGGAAAAATACACCATAATTCAAACATTTTGGATTATTACTGTTTTTACGCCTGCACTTTATTACATTATACATTTTACTGTTTCTTAGAAATGCCACGATGACCAGATGCATAGCAACTCATAAGAGTGCTAAAAATATCCTAACTATATGGCCTCTAATTGTATTGTAACTTTGTCAGATAACTCTGTAGATTAAGGATAGTTGGAATAAATCAAACAAATCAGTAGTAGATATTAAGCATAAAATGTAGTACACATTAGCTGACATTTAGTTTGTGTTCCCTAGTCAACCAAATGGGAACCATCAAAATAAAGAAATCTTTTGTAACAATTGCTTTTCAAAACTTTAATTTTGAAATTATTTTAACACTTTTAACATGCACAAAAAGTGTAAAATAAAATAAAGAACAGAACAGGTAACCAGAGATGTCACATACAGCATTTACAAAAATTCTCACAAATATGTAAAGTGCTTACAATCCCATTGGTCCTCTCTCCTTCAGAAAAAAATGTAGGAAAGAAGTATAATGAATAGGACCAGCAACAAAAAAAGGGCTACATATGGTACAGCAGATTTAAGTCCAAAATACTCCGTAAATACCTTACATATTGTAAGGCAAGAAGTAACATGACTTACTCATAGCTTAACGCTTCTTAGTTGCTTATACACTGTTCATTTACCATTATGCAACCATTTTGACCAACTTGTAAAACATTCATCCATAGTTTGTCTACATAGCATTTTGTCCATGTCATGTATATCCTCTATAATCACTATCCACTCTTCAGCCATTTCCTAGTTATTGCTTTGTTTTTTTACTAGCAACCAATAACTCTTTAATATAAACCATATTTGAGAGATGTACACAACAATGGTCCCAACATATTTCCTGTTTTACATTTTTAATTTCTATAGATTCTGAGAATCCACATAGAAGAGCCACATATTGATAAATCATATTACGATAGCTGTTTTAACATTAAGTTATGATTGAATTGCCTCTTGTTACAGTTATAAAAATTGTTTGACAACAAGCAGGAAATGTTCATGGGCCAATGACATTACCACATTAAAATGGTCTGTAGCTTTCTCACTACAATCAAACCACTCAAGAGTATGTTTCAACTGAGCCTAGACCGCCTGACAGATCCTTTTGATGCGAATCAGATTGTGATTGCAGTGTTCACATATGCCTAAAAGAACTGAGAATTATAGAAGGTAGAAATTCTTCTCCAGGTAGAAACAAATGTCTAGGTGTGAAAGCACCCTAAGGTATTTGTCTTGAGCATTAAAATCAGTTGCTATGTTTCCTAAGCAGATAGTTCCAAAGGTACGATCAATCTCAAAACCCATTATGTGACAATCACATTTGATCTATGTTGTAAAGTTCTTGGGATTGGAAAATAAAAGAAGTGTTTAGCGGATGTTTGATGTAGTCTGAAAAGCATACAGACAGTGCTGTATTTATTTATGTTTTTTGCTTCTCTTCTTTAGGCAACAATACAAAGAGCGTTTGAGTCTCCCAATCAAAACCCCCATCGGATACCAGTCACATGACGACACCTCTAGCAAAAGCGGCTCTACAACAAAGAACATGTACTCAGTTTGAAGAAAACTAATCTCAACTCATTGTAGGTTTATACAATTTCAAATTCGCATCACATTAATACTTTTCAGTTGTCAACTACTGTAGTGTCCTTCCTTTTTAAGAAAAGAAAAAAAAAAAGTCAAATATGTAAATGTAGTACTCTCCAGCCTGAATCGATCAGCAGCGTCACCGTGTGGATCAGGCACCGTCTGCTTGTTTTAGACCTGAGAGAGGAGCGCCAGTTGAGCTAGACATTACTGATATCATTTTAGCCATTCGGGAGAGTTTAAAGGACTAATCCAGACTTACCTAGATGAAGAGGTTCTAAAGCTTAGACAAGAGAGACGAACCGCTCTTCGCTTTAACCTTTCACTTTCTCTCACGCGTCATCAATTGTTTCCCACAGTCAGACGAACAAATAAACCCACCACTTTATCCACACTGACGTTTTAAGGGCCCAAACTGTTTTAACATGCTTTGGTTGGAGGTGTTTGGCATGAGAAGAGTGTGCAGAGGCACCTGCAGACTGACTATCTTAAAGGTTTGTTAAGGATTACTTTCGGTCGCGCTCCATGTTTTGAATTTGGAGGAGTGGTCGTTTATTGTTTCAGCTATGCTGGAATTGTGGCATCTTGCTTGTAGACCTATTATCTAACAGTTGTGTTTCTCCTTCATCCCCTTCATCTATTTATGATATATGCATTGCAGTTCAACTATGTATAGTGAGAGGAACACCACGGAAATCAAGCTTTCTTTCAGTTCTTTTTTTGAGGTTCTTAGCAATGTTGGACTACTGCTTGCCGTTTCTCTTTTTTGTTTGTTAGTTTGAGCATTTTTTTTACAGTGTATTCAGTGAATGCCTGGACATACATGCTTTTTAGGTTTGCTTTCACCTTCCCCTCATTGATACTGTAGACATTTTCTAGTTTGCCCCCACTCTTTGGGTCATTGAAAGAAGAGAGGATTCATTCATTGTGAATTTATTTTGCTCATAATGTATCTTTATTATCTGTAATTCCAGGATGTATATTACCTTCTTTCAAAGTAAAGGTTATGTGCTTTGCATTAACATTTGGATTTTTGAGGTTTTTATTCTCTTGGCAACAAAAAAATGTAAAAATTTCGCTACAAAAGAAAGCAAGTGCTCCTTGATGGATAAACAGCTGTGATGTGTGATTATTGTCATTAGCACAACAAATTTACCCAGCAATGAGGCTCCACTTTTTATAAACTAATTAAGCTGCATTCAAAGTCACACTGCTCCCTACTGGGTGAATAAGAGTCTCATTAAAATGGCTAAATTCACAGGGCAGGCACAAACTCATGGATGAAGTATTGTACATTAGGGCTGCACGATTCTGGCTAAAATGAGAATCACATTTTTATTTTTTGCTGTTTAAAATAAAGATCATGATTCTCTCATGATTCTGTAGATGTAAAATAAAAGTTAAAGTCCCCAAGAAATCAAAACTAACCATATGATTTTGTTAGCTCACATTGCCAGTTTTGTGGTGAATTCATCTGTGCATGTCATTAAGATAAAAACAATTGTTTGCCCTTCTAATCTGTAATTGAAATCTGAAAATGCACTTCCTGTTAGTTTTCAGTTAAATTATCAGATTACGTGGTTTGTGGGTAATGGCGTGGCTAACGTACTTAACCATGCTGGTTCAAGTGTTAGATTTGATAACAAACCGAAATGATGAGGAGTCCGTTAATAACTCTCCTCAAACCAAATCTTTCTGAAAGACATGCCTACTTTACTACATCCATTTAGCTTGAAGTAGAAAAAACAAGTCACGCACAATGTTTTCTCATTTAATATTTTGTTTCTCTAAGAACTGTCACAATATGAAAATAAATAACGGTCGCAGCTTCCGTTTCATTGGGAATTTTAATATGTTAATATTAATATAAGGTTAACATGTCTTTTCTGAGGAAAAAAAAACATACATGCAAATCATACTTCCCATGCGGCTCCCAAGCGATCACTCTCTGCAACCAACTGAACGTTATTTACAATTATAACCTGTTATTGACAGGATATGCTGGTTTTGTTCAATAAAAAAAAAGAAAAAAGACAATGAACTGGTCATCTCTGTTGTAAACAGCTCACGTGTGATTTCGCGGCCACTAATATGTCATTACATAAAGACAGAAATTACATTTTTGGGTGAATTATACCTTATAAATACAGTATGCTGACTCTCTCTACGCCATTTGCAGGAGTCCACATTGCTAAGACACATATATAAAACTATGTGAAGACTTGTGCGTTCGCCTTTACGCTTCTCTCCTAATCTTAAAAATATGAATCGTGGAGATGCTGGATTAAGATTGTGTGGGGGGTTGAATCAAGATCACAGTCTTTTTTTTTTTTTTTCGATTAATCATGCAGCCGTATTGTTCTGTTATTGCTAGATCAGATATGGTTGCGGCTGGAAGTTAACAAAAATGATTTATATTATTTATTAAATTTCCCTGGAATTTTCCCATAAAATTTCCCTAAACCTCCTAAACCCAACCGTCACAGTACTGTAAAATATAAATTATTGTTATACAGTGTAATAAAAAAAATGCTATATTGATGTGCTTACTGCACTTATGGCCGGCCGTGTATCCTATCTAGACTTTATCCTGTTGTACAGACACCTCAATAAAGCACACTAGGCCTGCACTATATTGGAAAAATCGTTTTTTTTTTGTTTTTGTTTTTTTTTGCCGCAATATATCAATATGAATATAATTTCACCTGAAGATTTGAGTAGCTCTGTTTGGGAAGATTTCTTTAATTAAGATAAACTGGGATAATCAAGTGTTTTTTTTATGCAGTACATCTGCATAAAATATAATAAATTACAAGCATGTATGTGTATAT
>CAIGQZ010032254.1:3101390-3129447 GCA_903798205.1 Danio tinwini | reverse complement strand
ATATATATATATATATATATATATGTGTATATGTATATATGTATGTAGGACATAACAAAAATAAAAGGGAAATAAACAGTGCTTCATGTGCTTTTTATGGGGAGTCTAACAGTATACAGACACTGAACATTCAAACATACAATAACATGGTCATCATTGTATAAATAAAAATATATTTAATAATATCTTTATCTTTTAATCCTTAATAAATAATCGAATCCTGCATTTGCGGATGCATTGCGATATCGATGCTCCAACGATACATTGTTCAGCCCTACACTGTCAAAAAAAAGTTTTTAAGCTGAATCAAATTAATCTGATAAGTACATTGAACTTATATGAAGTTAAACTGACTTAAAAACAGCTTGTGTAACTTAATTTTTTAAGTCAGAATATGATTAACTTTAATTGGTTACAATGAACTAAAAACATGTTGTCATGACTAAATGATCATATAATTAGTTTACAGTGTAGTAATCACTATAGAGACTTGATGTGGTTTGGAACATCAGAGGGTGAGGTTTTCTCTTTAAAAAGGTCATGTGATGGGTACTTAGATGTTGTAGATGGGACATTAAGACATGAAAATATACTTTTGTTTAATAGTGCTCGGTGTGTTGACCCAAATTTCCAAATTTTTTAATTTCCTGTTTTATTCAGTATCAGTTTGTGGATATTAGATGCACCCCACAAATTCAAAGATGAAAATGTTTCAGCTAGGGAACATTACTAGTTGTATATTACTGTATTATTAAAAAAAAAATTATTAACAATTAGTCTTTTTTTTTTTTACGTTTTGTTTATTTTATACCTAATAATCTAACTTTTTAGTGACTTATTTCTGTTTTATATATATCATATATATATTTTATATCATATATTTTATATCATATATTTTATATCATATATACAGGGAGTGCAGAATTATTAGGCAAATGAGTATTTTGACCACATCATCCTCTTTATGCATGTTGTCTTACTCCAAGCTGTATAGGCTCGAAAGCCTACTACCAATTAAGCATATTAAGTGATGTGCATCTCTGTAATGAGAAGGGGTGTGGTCTAATGACGTCAACAACCTATATCAGGTGTGCATAATTTTTAGGCAACTTCTTTTTCTTTGGCAAAATGGGTCAAAAGAAGGACTTGACAGGCTCCGAAAAGTCAAAAATAGTGAGATATCTTGCAGAGGGATGCAGCACTCTTAAAATTGCCAAGCTTCTGAAGCGTAATCATCGAACAATCAAGCATTTCATTCAAAATAGTCAACAGGGTCGCAAGAAGCGTGTGGAAAAACCAAGGCTCAAAATAACTGCCCATGATCTGAGAAACGTCAAACGTGCAGCTGCCAAGATGCCACTTGCCACCAGTTTTGCCATATTTCAGAGCTGCAACATCACTGGAGTGCCCAAAAGCACAAGGTGTGCAATACTCAGAGACATGGCCAAGGTAAGAAAGGCTGAAAAACGACCACCACTGAACAAGACACACAAGCTGAAACATCAAGACTGGGCCAAGAAATATCTCAAGACTTTTTCTAGAAAGATTTTTCTAAGGTTTGGGCTGGTATCATCAAAGATGAGCTTGTGGGGCCTTTTCGGGTTGAGGATGGAGTCAAGCTCAACTCCCAGTCCTACTGCCAGTTTCTGGAAGACACCTTATTCAAGCAGTGGTACAGGAAGAAGTCTGCATCCTTCAAGAAAAACATGATTTTCATGCAGGACAATGCTTCATCACACGCGTCCAAGTACTCCACAGCATGGCTGGCAAGAAAGGGTTTAAAAGAAGAAAAACTAATGACATGGCCTCCTTGTTCACCTCAGCTGAACTCCATAGAGAACCTGTGGTCCATCATTAAATGTGAGATTTACAAGGAGGGAAAACCGTACACCTCTCTGAACAGTGTCTGGGAGGCTGTGGTTGCTGCTGCACGCAATGTTGATGGTGAACAGATCAAAACACTGACAGAATCTATGGATGGCAGGCTTTTGAGTGTCCTTGCAAAGAAAGGTGGCTATATTGGTCACTGATTTGTTTTGTTTTTGAATGTCAGAAATGTATATTTGTGAATGTTGAGATGTTATATTGGTTTCACTGGTGAAAATAAATCATTGAAATGGGTATATATTTGTTTTTTGTTAAGTTGCCTAATAAGTATGCACAGTAATAGTCACCTGCACACACAGATATCCTCAAATATCTAAAATAGCTCAAACTAAAAACAAACTAAAAACTACTTCCAAAAATATTCAGCTTTGATATTGAGTTTTTTGTGTTCAATGAGAACATGGTTGTTGTTCAATAATAAAATAAATCCTCAAAAATACAACTTGCCCAATAATTCTGCACTCCCTGTATATCAGGGTTCAACGCTAAGGATTTTTACTGGCCCAATCTGGCCAGTGGTTGAGATTTTTACTTGCCCTGCCAAAATTTTCACTGGTCCATCAAAAAAAAAAAAAGAAGTTAATAGCTATTTCTTAGCCACATATTTTAAATAATATGTCAAAAATAAAGTCTGTGAATATAGAATTTAAATATTTTAAAAAAAATTTAAGAAATGTATAATGAGCAAAATTCTAAGTTTTATGCAAACAAAAAGAGCAGTATGGAAAATGTGCAGGTATTTTATTGCAATTCTAAATTATTTAACAAAAGGTGGCTGACTTGCCAAACTGACAGCAAACTATGTAAAACACAATTTTTTTAAATTATGCTACCCACGTAAATATCTGCTTCTAAGACGTTAGACACCGACGTTTTCGTTTAGCCTTATAATTTGATAGAAAAAAATAACAAGCTCACAACATCCAATCAGATAAGAGGAACTGAAAAGCAATATGGTATTTACGACATCACAGAAAAGATAGCATTTAAAAAACAAAAAGCACATACTGTAAATAGCTTAAAGGGGCTAATAATTTTGACCTTAAAATGTTTTTAAAAAAATTAAAAACTGATTTTATTATAGCTGAAATAAAACAAATAAGACTTTCTCCAGAAGAAAAAATATTATCAGACATGCTGTGAAAATTTCCTTGCTGTTAAACATCATTTAATTATTTAAAAAAGAAAAAAAAGTATCAACTATGTGTGCATACATACACACACACACACACACACACACACACACACACACACACAAATGCCTAATTAAGAAAAAGAAAACTAAAACATGGCTAAACATTTTATGCATTTTCTGACTCAAGTTTACCATCACAGATTACATGCATTCATACATATATACATGCATTGCATACATGCAACACAACGATTCTGTCAATTGTTGTCTTTCCATATACATTTTGATGTTTATTTTGTTTTGAAACCAGCCAGACAACACTGGTAATATATATGTATATATAATTTTTGGTCACACTTTATTTCAATGGTCCGTTTGTTGAATTTAAGTTACATTGCATCTACATGTCAATTAATTCTCATCAGATTATAAGTAGACTGTTAGGTTGGGGTTGGTGTAAGTTGACATGTACTTGCAAAGTTTCTTATAGTCAGTTAAATGTCTGTTGAAGGACTGTTAAATGTAAGTATTAACAGATATTAAGCAGACAGTCTACTAATGCTCAAATGGACCATCAAAATAAAGTGTTACCTATTTTTTTTTTCTTACAATTTTTGTATTAGTCGTAAAAGAAATAAACACTAGTTTTTATTTTAAACAAGTATTTAATTATTTAACTGCTTATTTTTAGGTAGATACTAGTACTATTAGACAATAGATATTGTACTTGTGGAATGTTACTACTACAATTTAATTTCATTAGTTACTGGCCATTTAAACTAATAATGACAAGACCAGCAAAAAAAAAAAAGCAATTGTGAGCAAACACCATACCAACCGACTGTTGTACATCAAGCACAGTGAGTAAGAATGAAGGAGTATTTCATAATTCTCTACATTTGTATCACTGTCAGCATTTTCATTCAGAGATATTTCTGTATTCAGTACCGCTGAGACTGATAATGCAAAGTGCTACAGTTTTTATTAAAAATGAGACAAAGCACTTTTAGAAGAAATTTAGATGTTTTATTTAAAATAAAATAATTAAAATGGCGTTAAAAAACTCAACCTTTAATTTGTTTTTTGGTAATGTATTTATTATTTTTTAAATTCAGGGTTTCTGCGGAGTCTAAAATTTAAAAATCTAAATTTAAGGCCTTAAAAAGTCTTAAATTCGCTATTCTAGGTCTTAAATATTTTTGCACAGGTCTTAATTTTCCGATGTCCGTGTAACGCTACATCTAATGCTCATTTAAATTATTTTTTGTTGCTGTTGCTTGGTTTTCTAGGTGTTGTAGTTCTTTATTTCACTAGTCCAATTGTAATTTGCGGTATTACAACTACAAATGAGACCAACATGCAGTGCGCGCGTATGTGACGTCATCGCTGTGTTTACGCGACTTGATTTCGGCTGGCGATTTTTCGGAGACTCAAGTGAACACTGAACAGTTTGCACGACGCCGCATTTGATTTGAGTTGAATATGAAACACTTTGAAGAGATTTTATCTGAAACAGGTATTACTGTACACACATCTTCTTTATGATCCGTCTATGCGTGATCATAGAGATAACCAGATGACCAATAATTCTTGGCTAGAAATTGCAACAGCAGTGGGAAAGGAGGAAAGTTTTTGTAAAAGTTTGGAAAAACCTGATTGATCAGTTTGTTAAAACAAAAATGAGGCCATGGCAAAAGTGGAGACCCAGGTGGTTTTAATATTACAGAATATGTTATTCCACCAGTCATAAGATTTACACTGATGTATAGGTTACAATTTTGAATTTAAAACAATTTACAAGTTACAAACAAAAATTAAGTAACAAATTATGTCTTTGATACAGTTAAAGTCAGAATTATTAGCTATTGATTTATTAATTATAATTATTGAAATTTTCTTTCAGAGCAAGGAAATTTTCACAGCATGTCTGATAATATTTTATCCTTCTGGAGAAAGTCTTATTTGTTTTATTTCGGCTAGAATAAAAGCATTTTTTAAAAATTTTAAAAACCATTTTAAGGTCAAAATTATTAGCACCTTTAAGCAATATATTTTTTTGATAGTCTACAGAACAAACCATCATTATTCAATAACTTGCCTAATTGCCCTAACCTGCCTAGTTAACCTAATTAACCTAGTTAAGCCTTTAAATGTCACTTTAAGCTGTATAGTGTTTTGAGAAATATCTAGTAAAATATTATGTACTGTCATCATGGCAATCAGTTATTAGAGATGAGTTATTAAAACTATTATGTTTAGTAATGTGTTGAAAAAATCTTCTCTCCATTAAACAGAAATTGGGGAAAAAGGGGGGATAATAAATCTGACTGTAAAAGGAATATATGAACCTTGAATGGTTATAAAAATCTTTATAATAAATTATAAAAATATAAAATTATCTTGAATGATAGAAATGATATGACCTAGTTCCGGAAACCTTCTACTTCTCTGTTTATCCATCTGATTTTACTGTCTGTTTCTTTTGACCGGCCCTTGTTATTTAAAAGAATATCTCAATGGCGAATGCGTTAAGTATAAAAGCCTCGTCCGTTTTGTGAGGTGTGCGATGTGGCGCCAGGCGAAAGTATAAATCAGACTTAAGATGTTTGTTTTTTTCTGTAGTTCAATTGTGCATTTAACCTGTCTTTAGTACTGTTCAAGTTGAATACATTTATTTTACCACAAATTTTGTGATTTTGTATTTTCTCTATGTGTATGCGTGTTTTTGATATTGTGATATAGGTCTTAAATTTAATACTTAATGGTCCTAAAAAGGTCTTAAAAAGTCTTAAATTTGACATTATGATATCTGCAGAAACCCTGTAAATAGGAGGCAGTCTTAACTCCAGAACTTTTGGTCTAATTTTTTGAGCATATGAAAATAGCATGTCCAACTTAAGATGTTGCCACAAAAAGAAAAAAAAAATTAAGCAATCCAAAAAAAATGATGTACATTTTAAATGTATGAAAATATTAGATTCTATTGTAAATAAATAAATGTATTTAAAAAGTACTGCTTTACTTAATGTACAGAAAAAAAAATATTTGAAGAAATTATCCAAACTTTAAGTTGATATCTGAAAACGAGCTTTCAGTTAATTTTGTCTGTGTGCAGTACTAAACATTACAACCAGATGGCTCTATTGGTGACTATATAAGGGCAGCTTTATTTCTGTGTATTGTTGGAGTTATATAAACCTTATTTATTTTTCATACTTTTCATAATATTTTAAAGTAGACATCAAATTCCAGAGTCTGGTGAAAATTTTTATATGAATTTTGCCTCTTTAAAAAAAATAAATAAATAAAAACTAAATAAAAAAACAATAAAACCAAGCAGATATTTTGTTTTTCATACATGTTCAAAGATTTTCTGACAATAGTTTCTTAAAATATAGAACAGATGTTATCGTTTACATCTACAGTACATAAAATATATACAGATGCTATGATTATTATGATTTAGACTACAATGTTGGGTTTTAAAATGGTCCCGAAGTTCGGTACAATAACTAGTAAATGGGTTTTAATCGATTACTGTTCTTATGTAAATAAACAGCGGTAAAATATGGTTTAATAATCAAATGGTCTTACCTTTCAAATGATATACTGCATATATAGTTTGTTATAATCAATAGCCTAAACTTAGATAAGAACCCAGTCTTTGTATTTCAAGAAGAAAAAAAGTGAAGAAAACACTGACATTTGTTTGATGGAACTTGAAGTGCAAAAAAAATGCTATTCTTTATCACTATTCTTTCAGGTCCAAAGTCCTACGGCATCTTTGTCTTCCACCAGCATGTGTACATAACCTTTCCAAACAACGTCACTCCTTCAGCCTGACTTGAGAGTTCAACTGCTTGAACAAGTAGCCCTGTGTCTGTCCTTCCTGCTCTAAAAATGTCTCCATGCCTTTATAAACGATTCAGTAATGGACTTACCACCAAGTAGACTATAAACAGTGCCAGATTATTGGGTTGTGAAACCATTCAATCACCATGTTAGATTCACAGTTGCATTCAATAATAAAATGAAGTATGTTTTTAGCTTCTAAATTTTGTTAATTCATTAAAGCTGACCATCAAATAAAAATGTTAACAGAAAAAAAATCAATGACAGCTTCAACGTCACTGATACATTGCTATTTACAAGAGTAGTGTTCTTAGTTAAACACAATGGGTGTGTCTGAATTACAGAGAACAGGTGTTTCAAGCGTTGGTGCGTTCATGCGCCACACTTGACTTTTTATACCCGTTTGTGTGTGTGTATGTATCTTGAAAAAACAAACAATATTTCAGCTTGCTCGAACTACATTTAAACAGAATAAATTTTCCCACATTGAGGACAGTGTTGAGCTGAAACGTTCAATAAAAAATATATATAATGTAATAAATGAGTGCGGATCATGACCTGTTGAGTCAATCTATATATTTAAAGTTAGATGAACTGTATACAACTTAATTGTATATGTTCAATCCACTTACATTTGTAAAAACAATTAAGTTACCTTAATCAGTTTGTGTTGGGACAACATGAAGGAATTATGTGGAACATTTTTCACATTGTGCGTGTTCAAATCTTCGGCATTTATAAACAGTCCATATTCCAGGGGACATTTAAAGGGATAGTTCACCCCAAATAATGAAAATATTTTCACTGTTTAGGCCCAATTCCAATTCTACCCCTTAGCCCAGGAGTGTCCAAACTCAGTCCTGGAGGGCCAGTGTCCTGCATATTTTAGTTCCAACCCCAATTAAACACCTGAACCAGCTAATCAAACTCTTTTTAGGTATACTAGAAACTTTCAGGCAGGTGTGTTGAAGGAAGTTGGAGCTAAACTATGCAGGACACTGGCCCTCCAGGGCCGAGTTTGGACATCCTGCCTTAGCCCTTCCCCTCGTTTTGCGCGTTCCCGTGAAGGGGTAGGGGTGTCCCAATTCTCTTTAGCTTGAAGGCGTAGGGCTAAGGGGAAGATGCCCCTTCGAACGAAGATTGTTCAGGACCACATTTGAAACTAAGGGGTAAGAAAATTTCCCAGAATACACTAGCCACAACGGCAGGATAGTTGCACTCGGAAGGAGATTCACAAATTAGTATTATTTTTTTCATTATTACGAATTTTTACAACAAGCAAGCACGTGTTTTAATA
Organism: Danio tinwini; assembly: GCA_903798205.1. Lineage (NCBI taxonomy): Eukaryota > Metazoa > Chordata > Actinopteri > Cypriniformes > Danionidae > Danio > Danio tinwini. Next base: position 3,121,276 of record CAIGQZ010032254.1, on the reverse strand, counting down.
TATTCATAACCGTGCTCTTGTTTTACCGTCATGCTTTAAAAAAAAAACCCGCTAAAATAAAAACCGCAAAATTTCGCAATTTATAATCCATAATAATAACTCCTGTATAGCAGCTGTCCCACAGCATTCTGACACTCGATGACACTCGAACACCCTGTCAGAAAAGTCTAGTGGCTGAGAATAAGCGATTTACAATGTCTGCTATAATGTTAATGTTGTTTTTGTTGTGTTTACATAGATAAATATGGCCACAGTGTAAATGCGCAGTATAGTTACGATCTTGCCACATTAGATCGTTATGATAACATAATATATGCCTTCAGTGATTTCCTGAAGATAAATACCCAAAAATAACACAACTGGAATAACTACAGCAGTCACGATTGTCAGATCTCATATGAAGCAAGAGCTTGCGATGACATCTGATGACGTGTGCAGGTGGTGTAGTGCTGTCTCAATTCTTAGGGGTTAATTTTAAAGCCCTTCCCCTTCACACTCTGTTTTAAGGGCCATGGGGTAGGGGTACAGAAATAGAATTTGGATTGGGCCTTACTCTCACTCAAGTAGCTCCAAACCTTTAAGAGTTTCTTTCTTCTGTTCAACACAAAAGTTGTTGTTTTAAAGAAAGAAAAAAAAAAAAAACGGTAACCATCAACTTCCATAGGAAAAAAATCCACTATAGAAGTCAACTGTTATAGGTTTCCAGCTTTCTTCGGAACATCTGCTTTTGTGTTCAACAGAAGAAATAAAGTCAAACAAGTTTGGAACAAGGCTGAGTAAATGACAGAATCTTCATTTTTTGGGTGAACTATCCCTTTAAGTCTTTAGGAACCAGAAAAGTATAACTGTAGATTCTGTTCAGCAGCATCTCAACATTAAACAACCTTTTTAAAAATGAAGGAATTTCAGCAGAATCAAACTGTTTAATGCACGTTGATGCATGCAAATTCACCCTGTAATGCTTCTAGGCTTGTCATAACATCAGAAACAGGTAAATATGCAAATTGTACACGTACAACAATAATATGAACAAACTATCTTACAGAGGTAGAACGTGTTGATTAGTGGGAGGAAGTGCTTTATTTTTTGCAGTGTAGTTCTCTGATCAGGTGTTGTCGCTTGAGTGAAATTTCAGGAAAATATGTGCAAGCAAAAAGCATCTTATGTTTATTTGCAGTAGTGTACAGATGTAGGAAGCACAGCTCAAACAGAAGTCTGCTCTTTATATCAAATATTTCCTGTTTGCCAATGAATTTGAACTCGTAGTGAAACCTGCATGATTACATTTGCGAAATTCCAGATCTGATTATCTGATAAATTATCTGCCCTCTATTTCAGCAGATCTGGTTTCAGAAGTGTTTTACCCACTGGGATTTAAAGAAAGTGTTCAGTGAAGTGTTTTAATCCATAAACCAAACTAACTGTTATGTTACTACATTACAAACTTTGTTTCGAAGCAAATAAATATATATGAAAACAAACCAGGCAATGACCATCAATAATGTACTTAATGGCTTTGATGAGGGAATGAACTGTCCCATAAAGCACTACAAATCAGTCAAATTAAGCCTCAACTATGCACTGCAAAAAAAATGTTTTTTTACATAGATTTATTGTCTTGTTTTTAGTCCAAATATCTAAAAATTCTTAAATCTAGAAGAATTTTCTAGACAAGCAAAACATATTGTCTTGTTTTAAGAAATAAAGTCAAATTTAAGTGACTTTTTCCTTAAAACAAGCTAAATAATCTTATGTCAAAAGGAAAAACAAGATTGTTTTGCTTACCCCATTGGCAGATTATTTTGCTTGTTTTAAGGAAAAACTGACTTAATATTGGCATATTATTTCTGAAAACAAGACATTATGTTTTGCTTGCCAAGAAAATGTTTCTTGATATAAGAATTTTTAGATATTTGGACTAGAAACAAGATATAAAATCTAAGTAAGAAAAGCATTTATTGCAGTGTACATCTTAGTTCTTAAAAAATCAAGATGTCTCACATCCTCCACCTCTTTAATTTATTATTGTTAGACATTATTATAATAGTTAATTAGCAACAATATAAGAATCTAATTTATCTGAGTGATTTAGTAAAAGTCCATAAGGTCACAGACTTATGTAATATTATATATTTTTAATTATTATTTTGTTAGGACTGCATTGTTTTGGCTTGTGTTTTTGTATGTTTTTGTCTGTTGTAGGTTGGGGCGTGACTTCAGTGCACCTGATGATCGTCATCATGCTTATTTAAATGCAGTGCGAGAGTTCCTCGGGGCTGCTGTTCCTTTAATGTTTGGCCAGTTGGCCAGAGCTGGGCTCTGATTTGTGGCATTATGTTTTGTTTTGCATCTATGCACTAACACTGACAACACTTACTAGATCTATTCATTTGCCTTTCACACTGATTGAACATAATGATACTAATGTTTTGATTGTTACTTTCAAATTGTGTTAGAATAAATATTATGTTTGACTTTATTTCGCCGTGTTGTCTCCGATTGTCATACTTTATAAATAATAATAGTTATATTTTGCTGACTTATGTACTTGCATTATGCCAAATGTATCCCAAGAATGTTCTAATCCATAGAAATAAACTATTTTAGCTAGTGAGATGGACCGTGTCCTGTGTGGCCATGCTAATGACATCTCACAAACTCGATTTCTGGTTTGGTATTGTTGAAGGAGAAAAACCAAAGATGCTTTAAAATGTTGTGCGTTTTATTAGACTACACAGAGCAGCATAATAACAGAACCCTAAAATGTATTTAGTCTGATAAAACAGGGCTGTTTATTCTCCATGTGATTATAAGCAGAAGAACCAGACGTAGGGAACTTTGGCATAATAAAAGCTCTGCTGCTTTTATGCCACGTCACGCTTGTCTCAAACAATTGCTTCAGCACTCAGTTCGTTTGATGGCTTTCAGTTTTACTACCTTACTAGGTTTTGAATACTTGATACTAATTTCTGCAGGAGTCACAAAGGATGTAACGAAGACCACAACTCCCATGATTCCATACTCAGCTATCAAAATACATCTTTGTTTTGCGCGTTCTATCAGCAAAAATACTGTGCCTTTAACTATCTGATGACTCAATAAGTGTGACAAGAAGGCATTATCAGATCCACAATGATTTTCTAATGTTTCACATAATTACCACAGACATAAAACTAAAGATTATCGTCAACAAATCTTGACTTTCGACTCATCCTATCAAATATATATCACTTGATGGTGGATCTGTAGAATAAGCTTACAGAGACCAAAATACTGATTGGGATGTTTGGAGAATATGGTTGACATCGCGAATATGAGCCAGATGCACTGTAAAAGATTCTGGGTTCCACACAGTCGATTCACAATTTGTGTTGGAAATTAAGTTAATTTATTAGTTTTTACAAATTTAAGTAGATTAAACATAAAACAATTAGCTTGTCCCCTCCAAAAAAAAAACCCCTCAAGAATTGTGTTGTTTCAGCTCATTTTAAATAAGTCGTATTCAAGTAGAGCAAACACTGAATATATTTGGGAAGAGTGCTGTGGTCATAACCGAGATGGTAAAATCATCAGCTCAAAGGCTTTCCAAGTTCAAAAATGTAACCTAATAAATAATAATACTCTCTGTAATTATTATTAAAGTGCCGGGAGAGTTTTATGCTATTGCGACAGAGAGATCTGTTTGTTTACACTGAAAAAATGACTTTTGCTGCTTGTTTACTTAAGAATTGAGTTTTCAACTCATTTTAAATAAGTCTTTTTGGCACAATGAATTTTTTAAGTTCAAGCCTTTTACTAAATTTGTAAAAACGATTAATTTAACTTAATTTATTTGTATTGAGGATGCATAAAGAAATTGTGTGGGACCCAGCATTTCTTAAAGTGTAGGCGAAACATTAATGCATTTAAAGGCATAGTTCAACCCAAATATTAAACTTCTGTCATCATTTACGTTTGTTCAAAACCAGCTTGAGTTTCTTCTTTCTGTTGCTTTTTGGAAACACAGTTGTTTGCTTCAATAATATCTTTTTTTTCCCCCTTTCAAGAATTCACACTTAGCTGAGGATTTATAATAAAGCTTGTTTGGGATGTTGTCCCGGGAGAGAGCCCTGAGCTTATGAGATCCTCTGAAGAAGATTTTATTCTCTCAGTTTGAAGTATTTTCTAAGTGTAAAGCAGTTTATTCTCAAAAAGTATGGAGTGTTTGCAGCAAACATGCCAGCCTGTGGTAAAAATACTTTTAGGTATGTCTGTGTAAGATGAGACACCTGCACAGAAGCAACACTATAAGGCTATGCTGAAGAATAACTGAATATGGGAAGCACTGATTATGTATGTTATGTTATGTATGTGTCAGAAGCTAGAGTGAGTAACATATTATGAAGTTATTATGCTATCATGACAATGTATGTAAACACTTGTGTCAAATCAGTTGCTGACATAGACCTGTGACATCTCTGGTGATCTTAGCAAGCTGGCAGAGAGCCAAAAATAACAGAACCACCTAGAGCCCAAGGATGGTCAAGAGTTTAAAAGAGACACTTAGGGGTGGGTCAAATAATCTGTATAAAGATTGTGGAAAACACAGAGACTTTATGAACTGTCCAGGAGAAACTTCAGAATGCTCTGAGGTCTGCTCTGCACTTTCTCGGCTTTATTATGGAGAATAAAGTCTATTTTTCTGGTCGTTAATCACGACAAATGGCAACCAACGTGGAGTACGACACCTCAAGCCCTGGGTTCCCTCCCGTTTGAAGGGTGAGAGGGGAGTTTGAGCTCAGGTAGATCTCGATGAACTCCCCTGGCTTATTTCTAGCTAAATGACAGATTTGGATGACTGAGCACAGGTGTACTCGCTAAGAGCTTGACTATGGTATAAATTTTTTGTGTTCAATTTACTTAGGATGCGTGTTATTTGGACTATGAGAGGAAACCTGGGGAAACCCACGCGAGCATGGGGAGAACAATCGAAACTTCTCAAAGAGACGTTGTCTGGTTTAGTAGGGACTTAAACCAGAGGCATTCTTGCTGTGAGGCAACAGTGCTAATCACTGGGCCGCTGTGTCATCCATCTGGAAAGGAGGGGAAGAGGGGGTGAGTCTTCGAAGACGAAGATATTGAGATAAAAACTATTTAAGTGAGTTAGGAATCATCTGATTGGTAAATCGATCATGAGCTGATGCTGGAAAAGCTGAAGCTGTCATAAGCAGGTGATCCTCTCGAAATTAATTTATTAATAATCTTGACTAAGATGACAACAGCTGCTGGTTACCAACATTCTTCAAAATATCTTCTTTTGTGCCCAACAGAAAGAAACTTGTTGAAAGAAACCACTTAAGGCTAAATAAAATGTGTATAAAGTTTTCATTTTTGAGTGAACTAGACATTTAAGGGTTTAAAAATGATTTATTTAACTTATTTGCAGCGCTTCATAAGAGTGGGCGGAGCCACAGATCTTTTTGCCTCCCTGATTGGTGGAATTTTCTGTACAGTATTTTGTCAGTGCACATTATAAGCAAAAATTCGCCCATTAAACATAATTGGTTTCAAAAATAAATTAATTCAAGCACAAGGGCTTTAACCAAAGCATATACAACCACATCAGCCTTTCTTAAAGGTTCATGAGGATTATTGGTAAAAACCTATTTCCCTATGAGGAAAAACATGACAGTAATTTTCACTCCCATGACCCACAAAATGTATAACATATAGAACAACCGAAATATGACCACATATTCAAGTAAAATATATCAATGATCTTTCTAATAATAAACTCTGTTTACCTGTATATTCACCCTATATCTAGAGCAGAGATGCCCAAACTAGGTATCAGATGCCATTCCATCTGAGAAGCGAGGGAGAATGATGTGGATGGTTTTAAGGTTATCAATTAAACTTTAACGCAATGTTTTATTGTCAAAAGCTAACTGAAATGAAATGTTTCAATTAAATAGTGTAAATGAATCAGATTTAGTTTAAAAGTAAACACTGTCACCCGACAATGCAGAGACTTTGGTAAGAAAATCAAGTCAATGGCAGACTCTGCTGGACTAGTGTATTGTAAGCTGAGAAAATATTATATGCTATTCCTTCTATGCTAATGAAGGACTACTGAGACATTCCAAGCATGGGATGTTTCCTCCTGGCGTGGCAGAGTTCATCACAGCTCCAATACACCTCTCTGCCATTTGCTTACAGTAACCATGTGCCTTTCGCTATACACAATTAATCTGCTTGTGAACTTCCTTCATATAACTTTGCCATGTTTGGTGTCATTTGACAGTTTATGACTTAAGCGTTGTAGTGATGAAATCAACAGAGACATTGATTAATTGTATTTCAATATACAATATATTTACCATAGTTGAGTCATGGCCTGAGGAGAGTATGCAAATGTACTTCTCTCCCACTTTAACTCTTCAACTTTGCTTTTATGTTCAGTTGGTTTTCACTCATGTTTGACAATGCTTTGCTCAGGGTATAACAAGGAAAGGTAACTGTTGATCGGGGAGAATGGCTTTTATGGCTCGTTTCCACTGACTGGTACGGTATGGGTCGGTACGATTTTATGGCCATTTCCACTGTCAAAAGGAGTACCGAACCGTACCACTTTTTCGGCACCCTTTCGAAATGGTACCAAACACGAGAAAGGGTCCCAAAGGCGGAGGTAGACACGCAACTGAACGCTATTGGTTTACAGAGATACGTCACTAGCTCATGCAACAAGTCAGAATAAAAACAAAGAAGCCACCATGTTTTCATACACAGCCGAGAGACTATATATACATATAATAACATAATAACGAGCCCTGTTTGATTTGGGCTCAAATGAACATTGTCGTCGTCTTGATGAACAGCCACAAAGCCAAAAAAAAGAGCAGATTTTACCCTGTGCCCCGTAGTTTTTTACGAGCCAGTCTAAAGTGCGAGCGTTTTTTTTGCTTGCACGAGCCGCGCATCTATATTTGAAATAACAAACTTCTTGAGCTTATGATAATAACTTGCGCTTGATTATTGACATGCTTTTGAAACCTGATCCTGTCAGAAACTGACAAAATCTAAAGGAGAAGCTGGGAAAAAGGAGCACATTATTTTTTCAGCAAACGTGAACAAACTGCCATGTTTAACTATTATCACCTTTTGGACTATTATGAACTTGGAATGATGGAATTACTCTCTAACAAGAGGCTACACGTGCTGCTGAAGATTACAGACACATTTAATCATGAGAGGTTTGCTGACTATGGGCTCTATTTCCTGCTGTTTTGAATCTAAATAAGGACTAAATGTATGCTGTGTGTAGTTTTTCTGTTATTGGTAACAAATCAGAGACTCTAATGGTCTGTATGTGTTTATATATATTGTATTTATTACAGTATTTATTTATACAATTGCTTACAGTAGGCTATTTCACACTATCATTGATCTGCAGTTATAATCAACTCATGGTTATAGAAAAGTTAGTAATAAACATTAATACACAAGTATTTATGTGTGTAAAGCATCTGTTTTGTGAGAAGTGCTTCTCATATGATATGTGAGCGACCCGTACAGCTTTACTTCAGACATTTTCTCGAGCGAAAATGACGTTGACTGCAACTTTCTGTCGCACACCACGCCCACCAAAAGAGTACCATTGGTACCCTTTTAGCAGTGGAAACGCAAGCCTGATAAAGGTGACCCGTACCGTACTGTACTGTACCAGTCAGTGGAAATGAGCCATTACTCTGCTTCTCCTGCACGCCGGTGCGTAGCCTCATATGCTAACAAAGGCAGTTTCACTGTCTTTGTTGCTCAGCAGTGCATATGTTACAGCTTGTTTCTTTATACAGTATGTTAGTTTGTTTCATTCTACTGTCTGTATATTTAAACATGTAACTAAATAAACAACTTTGCCTGCTTTAGGGCCTTGAGATTCTTTCTCTTTATCAATGATGATAACAACTTTAATGGAGTCAGATAAATAAATTATCTAAACATGCCATCCTTCAACTGCTTTCTGTTTCCGATTATTGGTTCAGTATAGCAGCGTAAGCTTTAAGCCTTACAGTATTCAGCATTGAACTCCACTGTGTTATAAATGTGATTGTTTATGTTTTTATTGCAATAAGTTATCATTTTTGAAAGTTGTACTGCATTCCTTAACCCAATTTAAAGGAACGTTAATGCATAAGTACTATGAAAAAAATTAGGAAATTACCCATGGCAACTTTAATGTACTATAGTTTGGTAAATTTGTCTTCAGCTCTCAATGATATTGGTTTTTGGCCCTTCATACGAAAAAAAGTTTGGGCACCCCTAGTCTAGAGTCTCTGAATTGAAGTTCCGACACAATACAAAAAGATAATGGTAAATAATTTAATTTGAGATAAACCTGTGACTGGGTCATTCTTATCTTTTCTCTCTATGGCACCTTCAGTTTGGACAACATATCCTGCCATGCAGCAGCTGATTCTACATTTTCAAGGGCCTGAACGATTAGATTAAAAGCCTGAGGTAAACACTGAACAATCGTTTAAGCTGCATGAGCCAACCGAGTTACCCTACCACACAGGAAATCTAGATATCAAGTCAAATATTGCATCTGTATGGTATTATATACCATTTCAAAAGTAAAAATGCTTAGGAAGTTCAAAGTGCCTGTTGCTCCACTTGGAGTAAAAAAAAAAAGCTCCAAAGGAAATGCAGTGCTTGAGGTCTCAATGGGTCTTTAGTGTGCATTCAAAATGATGTGAAAGTCTTCAAATGTCTCCTGAGTCAACCTTACGAGGTTACATTTTAAAAGGGCATCTATTTTAATCCACAACGGAGAAAAGAAATAATAACAAAAACTAAAGTTCCTAGTGATTAAGATAAAATTAGAGGTTTCTCCTCTTCTTTCTTGGCTAGAAGCGCTGAAAGCATTGATGAGGAGAAGAAGTAAAACTCTACGCTGTAGCTGAGTTCGTAGAGCTCCAGATTGACACACAGAAACCACTCGAACACTGCTGAGATCTGCTTGTAGAAGTAATGCTCCTGGATGAAGAAAATGCCATCTGATGACATGAGAGTCAAGGAGAAAATACTTGTTTGAGTTCATTTTTTCATTGCAAGTTTGCGCATTTCCTATGACATTTCAAATCTGGGTGTTTTTGTTTCTGAGAAAACACAGAAAGACATTTTAAGGAATGAGCATAATCAGACAAACATTCCAGTGGAGTCGATGAGACTGAAATGTTTGATTATCAACATTCTTTAAAATCGTATTTTGTATGAAACAATATGAGATCATATTTTCACCAGAGAATCCTGAAAAAAACGTTATTAGAATATCAGAACAAGCATGTGACTACTGGAAGACTGGTGTCAATTTTAAATGAATACATGATACATTATAATGGTTTACATTGTACAGATTGTAAATTGTAATAATTCATAATACTGCTGTTTCTACTGAATTTCTGCCACAGAGATGCAGCCTTGCTTAGCAAGAGGGCTTAAAAACATTTAAAATGTGTACCTTTTTAATAAAAGTTTACAAGCAACAGAAAAAAATGCAGAGTTTTACTGGACTTATGAAAGTAAACATTAAAGGTGCAGTAGGTGATTGTCTTCAGAAACATGTTTCGTTGTGCTGGTTGAAAGTCTCTTCACAGTCCAATTGTACTGATTAAAGTAAATGATCTAAATGTGTTTATATGTATTTTTATATTCTTGGTAAGCCATAAAGCTAAAAAAATGTTCATCCAAATTAATATTGTCGGGCCGACATCTCCCATAATTCCGATAAGTAGCTTAAACTGTCTGTCAACAAATGTAGATTTGGACTTATGTGCATCTCTGTTCACACATATCGCCTCCATGCGCACCACACATTCACGTGCAGACGAGATGAGACAGTCACTGTAAAATAAAATGCTGAACTGATGCTTTTTAAAATCCTGAATCAATATTGGAGTTACTTTTGCATGTTGGAGGAAGGACGACACCATGGCTAAAGTATTTCTTTTAGACAGGTAATGTTCTGTATTAAAACTATTTTTGTCCCCCAAAGCTGATGTAGATTGTGTTGTTATGAATGAGTTATCTTCACAGAAGTGTTGTCACTGAAATCTTCCGGTGATAAATTGATGTGACTATTTTCAGTTTCATAAGGGCCTTTTACAGCATCGATAATGTAGATTTTATTTAGTTTAACAACAAAACACAAGTAAATAGTGCTATTCCGCCTAGCCTGCATTACTGAGGTGAAGTTGCTTTTATATTCACATTGGTTCATTTTTGAACAATGACAGCCTGCATTTACTGTTTACCATGCTACTCTGAATATTCGCTCTGAAATAGCATGTAAGTGTGGCTTAGTAATAAATAGGGCCAGACAGAATCTGCGGACGTTTTTTGCCATTTCTGCAGAGAATTTTGGTCAAAATCTGCGGATTTCTGCAGAATTATTTTGGGAGTCTCATAACTAAAATCTTAATATGTGAAATAAAAAATAATATGTCTTTTTAAGTTTTATTTATTGTTTAAAATGCAAATCCAATCACTTTATTTGGCAAACAAAGCAAGTCTCTCATATAATATATCTACTAAAATATTACTTTACAAACTGCATTGTACATAAATCAGATAGAATAAATTTAGATTTACACACATTTACTCAAGTAAACAAACAGAATTAATAATGAGCAAAAAATCTGCGGAATTCTGTGGAAAATCTGCGGAATTCTGCGCGCGCAGATTCCGTGCGGGCCTAGTAATAAGTGTAATTCTTGCATGTCGCCAGCCAACCACTAGCTACATTTCTAACTGGCGAATGACATGAGCTAGTGGGTTGTACGCTGTCATGTGATGGTGCGCGCGTTCGCAATTTCAGGAGGGGTGGCTTTGAAACAGTCCCTCCCCTGCCATCCAGAAATAATATGCTAACTGGTTAGCATTTTGGCAGATCACCTACTGCACCTTTAACTAATACACTAAAGCTTGTCCAAACATTGTAATTCTGAACAGCATCTTCAGCATGCGCTTTTAGAGAGAGCAGCATTTACTACACAGAGATTAAAACGAAGCAAAATCCTGTTTAATATCGAAATTTTATCACTCTGTGATCATGACATCTTTTGCATCGCTTCTCAGTGATCTACAGCTCTGTGTAGAAAGTGCTGCATGTGAAATATCACATTTCAGCTTGATCTCACGAGGAATCGTAACTATTTTACGCTTTGTCAGTTTAGTGGCTAATTCGTACGAATTCATATGAGTTCATAAAAAAGGAGGCGTGGCATCCAACCCCACCCCTAAACCCAACCATCATTGGGGCGAAAGTAAATCATACTAAATTGTTTAAATAAGATTGTACGAATTTATACGAATAAACCACTAAATCAAAAAGTTACGAATTGCCGTGAGATAGCGCTGCACATTTTATAACACGTTTTTTACTCCAAACTCACTTCATAACTTCAAATAAACCTTTTTGTGAGATTATTCATAGTCCTGTGATTATTAGTCACACTAAATCAATGAAAGCACCTAAATCTTCTGTTTATAATGCAACACTTTGGGGACTTCTTGACATTTCTGCATGAGAGCGCCCTCTGGCCCTCAGAGGAGATTTACTACTGAACACACAACCATGCTTCCCTGACAAGATGTGCATGGTAATCACAGGTATGATCAATCATATTTTTGATTTCATGATGATTATTCACACCAGTAACTCCTAGTAACTACAACAACTCTTCATTTTCACTAATACTTCATACTTGCGGACCTCTTTGTAGACATCCATATACTGAATTGTAATATGTATATACAGTTGAAGTCAGAATTATGAATTCCCTATTAAATATTAATTACCTCCTGAATTATTAGCCCCTTGTATATTTTCCCCCAATTTGTTTTTGCACATTTCTAAACATAATAGTTTATATAATAGTAATATATAGCTAATTTCTAATAACTATTCTAATATTGCCATGATGACAGTACTGTACGTAACATTTTACTAGATATTATTCAAGACACTTGTATTCAGCTTAAAGTGCATTTAACTAGATTATTAGGCAAATTAGAGTAACTAGGCAAATCATTGTATAATGATGGTTTGTTCTTTAGATAATATAAAACAATATTGCTTAAGGGGGGTAATGAAATCATACCTGCCAACACTCGCATTATTCCCGAGACCCACCCCTCCCGGTTTGTCATTTCTCCCGGAAAACTCCAGTAATTTCAACCCCTTCCACCGGTCCTCAGGTGATTGGTACAATCTGTAACACCCCGGATCGCTGACAGACTAGGGGCACCCCTTCCGGTCGCTCCGCTCACCTCCCCACAGGACACAGATACATTCCTACCCCACACCTCCCCACCCTCTCTCCCGGATTTTTAGACACAAATGTTGGCAGGTATGAAAAAAAATTGACCTTTAAACTACTTTTATTCTAGCTGAATTAAAACAAATAAGACTTTCTCCTAAAAAAATGTTATCTGTAAAAATTCTTTAATCTGTTAAACATCATTTGGGAAATATTTAAAAAAGAAAAAAAAGGGGAATGATTCTGACTTTAACTGCATATGTAAAATAGTTTTGATATGAAAAAAAAACTAAATGTTTTGAGCAGGAAAGGATACAGAGGATGGTGGCAGAAACCTGGATGATGGTTAAGATGATGCGTAGTGGGTAAAGGACCTGTTCACAGCCCGTCAGCATACATCTAGTGGTGAGCGAGGTAAGGTTGATCATGTACAGGCACACAAACACAAAGCTCACGGCAGCACCCAGATAATGGAGCAACATAAGCTCTGCTGGCTGCAAGAAAACACAAAATAATCAACTTCTACAGCATGTGGTCATTTCACAGATTTTTTTGTTTTTCGTACAACACAACAATGCAAATAACCTTTCAATGAACCGTGCATTTACTATTCTTTCATTTTAATAGTCTGAAGGAATATTGCTTCTACACTCTCTTTAAAAAATAAAGGTTTTCTTTCTGTATTGATAGCTCAATGAAGAACCTTTAACGTATATGGAGCCAGATCAGTCTCAAAAATTATACATTTACAAAAAAAAAAAATTATACATCCACAACACAATTCACATTTACAAAATCCAATTCGTAGGTTCAAAACACAATTAAAAAATAAGCAAATTTAATCCGAAAGTTCAAAACATAATTCAAAAATATGCAAATCCAATTTGTAAGTCCAAAGCATGATTCAAAAATAAGCAAATTGAATTTGTAAGTTCAAAGCATGATTAAAAATATGCAAATCCAATTTGGAAGTTCAAGATATGATTGAAAAATAAGCAAATCTAATTCGTAAGTTTAAAACATGATTAAAAAATACGCAAATCCAATTTGTAAGTTCAAAACACAATTAAAAAATATGCAAATACAATTCGTAAAGTCAAGACACGATTTAAAAATTCACAAATACAATTCATTTGGTGAAAATATTTATGATTTTAAATTGTGAATTCAAGAATTGTGTGTTTACAAATTTACAAATTGAATTTTGCTAATGTAAATTGTGATGTGAATGTCTAAATTTTATTTTGTAAATGTGTTATTTTTGAGACTGATCTGGCTCCATATTAACATCTATGGAAACTTTTAAATTAATTTATCATTTACTGAAAGGTTCTTTTTTCTCAGCACTGGGTTGCAGCTGGAAGGGCACTTGCTGTGTAAAACATGCCAGAATAGACTCTACACTGCTCAGTGAGTGCCGTCTTTCGGATGAGACGTTAAACCAAGGTCCTGACTCTCTGTGGTCAAAAATCCCAGGATGTGCTTCGAAAAAGAGTAGGGGTTTAACCCCGGCATCCTGGCCAAAATCTGTCCACTGGCCTCTGTCCATCATGACCTCCTAACCATCCCCATATCATAGTTGGCTTCATCACTCTATCTCTTCTCCACCAATCAGCTGGGCCCCGTTTTTCAAAAGTAATCCACTAGGATTTTGGATAACGAATTGGATCAAATCTTGAAAATGGGTTTTTCAAAAGAAAAAACGGATTACATAATCGGATTAGATCATGTAATCCAATCTTGGTTTTGATCTGGATCAAACCTTTAGTTTGGGTTTTTCAGACCTTTTTTTGTAGGATCCCAAAAATCTGGATTAAACTGATTCCGTCAGAAGGGTGGATTCAGCATGGATTTCATGCCCAAAATGTAATGAAAACTGTAAAAATGTACCAAATAATCCTATATTTGGATCATGCAGCAGTATCTTACAAGAGATCATATTTATTAAAGGTTTTAATTGTATTTGTTTATCCGTCAGGTAGGCTTTAACGTATTCAGCCTTTCAGTATAGGGCTACAGCAACGTGGAAAGAGTTTGGCCTCATAAAATAATCCCCCAAACAGCTGTCAAAATTGACCAAAAACAATAAATTTCATTCTGTCACTAAATAAAACATATATACTGATTACAATGTAAAAATATTTTTGTTTTTAGAATATTTATTAGTGATGCATGCAATGATAACAGAATAACCAAAAAATGCAAAGAATGGCAATCACTGATTTTTGAAATAATTTTCAACAATTGCAAAAAGCAACTGAAAGGGCAGACACACAGCTTCGTCTGGCAGAGGAACAACTGACTCTGACCAAACTGCAGCAAACCAAGGCCAGACTCGAGATCCGCCTCCTAAAGGCTACGCTCACTCAGACAAGCTGGTCTCTCCACATCAGATGAAGAAGTCTGAAACTATTGTGAAGTTTTTGGCATTAAGTCTTTTTTTAATTCAATACATCTATATTTGAAATGATTTTTAGTTTTTTTTTTTTTTTTGTTTTTTTTTTTAAATGTGTTTGTTTTCATTTAAAATAAAAATAAAGTTATATTGACCCTACACTGGCTATTCTAATTGTTGCTCTTTTAAATATCTATAGTTCTACATTGTGATTTCCTATCCTGTTTGAGCACTGGTTATCCAGATTTAGTGATTCTGAAAAGTTCCTATCCTGATCAGATTGATCCAATCCTATGTTGCTTTGAAAAACTGGCTCAAAAAGTAAGCTGGATTACGTGATCACAGATCGCAGAAAAAGGATTACTAAATCCGGATCAATTTTATCCAGATTAAACCTTTTGAAAAACCGGGCCCTAGTGTGTGGTGTGCGGTCTGGCGCAAATTGGCTGCCGTTGCATTATCCAGCTGGATGCTGAACACTGGTGGTGGATGAGGAGATTCCCCCCCAATGTGTGTAAAGCACTTTGAGTGTCCAAAAAAGTGCTATATAAATGTAAGGATTTATTACTATTCAGTAGTTTACCCTAGATAACAATAAGCAATGCATTTCTTATCATATAAATTAATCTTAGTTAAGCTTAGTACAAGGAGCTCACAAATAACCCCACCCAGAAACAGTGCTGTTTTATCATACTAAAAACATTTTAGGGTCTGATTATTATGCTGCTCTGTGTAGTCTAATAAAACGCGTATTAAAGCGTCTTCGGTTTTTCCATGTTTTCTATAAAAACGATCCAGAAACTGAGGTTTGTGTAGTGTCACAAGCATAGCCACATAGGACAAGGTCCATGTGAATACAGTTAAAATTTAATATATATAGTTAATTTCTCAGTTTTTTACCACTATTTGAAACATTTGGGATAATGTACGTACAATATGTAACACTCTTATAGTGTTTTTGGGATATTTTCATGAAAAAAAACACATTTACATACTGTTCCTTTCAGTTAACATCAGCCAAGATTAATGAGTAATGTTACTTATCATTGACCTTTAATTTTATTTTAAGGAAAAGTATTACCCTTTATTTCTGAGCATAACATAATGCATGTTTTTCATATTTACACAGAATACGCCTACAGGAAACCAAGCCTGCATACAGTTTTGTTTGAGTTTTGTGACTCCACCTAAAATCAACGTCACATGAATGTTGTCATACAACCTATTATCCAGTAAAAGACATTGTTCGGTGCTTGTATATTGTCTATTTGCTTAAAACAACACAAAGGTAAGAAAAGTGTCTCGGATTTGTCACCAAAAAACTCATCATCAGCATACATATTTATCCCTTTACGTAAGTATTTATGGACAAAAGAGCCTTTGACTTCCATAGTATTTTTTGTTTCTACTATGGATGTCAGTGGCTGCTTTTGTATAACATTCTCATAAATATTGTTTTGTGTTTGACAGAAAAAAAATTTATTTGCAAGTTTGTAAGTAAATGGTCTGGACTTTTCCTTTTTTTTTTTTTTTAATTGGTTGAACTATACCCAGATTGATGATGATAATCAATTTTTATTTAATACCATGTCAGCAGCAAGGGCTACAGTTGCAATCAGAATTATTGAACCCCCTTTGAATTTTTTTCTTTTTAAATATTTCCCAAATGATGTTAAGAACAAGGAAATTTTCACAGTATGTCTGATAATATTTTTTTCTTCTGGAGAAACTCTTATTTGTTTTATTTTGGCTAGAATAAAAGCAGTTTTAAATTTTTAAAACCCATGTTAAGGTCAAAAATTAGTTATTAAAAATAGTTATTAAAAGCTATTAATTATTACTTTAAGCTATTTATTTTTTCCATAGTCTACAGAACAAACCATCATTATACAATAACTTGCCTAATTACCCTAACCTGCCCAGTTAACCTAATGAACCTAGTTAAGCCTCTAAATGTTACTTTAAGCTGTATAGAAGTGTCTTGAAAAATATCTAGTCAAATATTATTTACTGTCATCATGTCAAAGATCAAATAAATCAGTTATTAGAGATGAGTTATTAAAACTATTATGTTTAGAAATGTGTTGAAAAAATCTTCTCTCCGTTAAACAGAAATTGGGGAAAAAAAATAAACGGGGGGCTAATAAATCAGGGGGTTGAATAATTCTGATTGCAACTGTATATTCATGGCAAAATCATTTCATTAATAAATACACAATCAAAAGCAACAAACTAATAAACACTTGAATTAGATTAGATTTTAAATTAGAAAGTTCGATTTTTAACGTTAACGCATGGTAAAAATTCTCAAAGGTTTTCTGGTGACACTTTTTTGAATATCCATTATGGCCAGCTTACATTTCTAAATGATATCTGTCTGTACTTACATTGCAGTTGCCAGCCATGAAAGCGCTCGCAGACACCACACAGCCCATAATGAGAGCAATCTTACTGAGGAGCGAATGAACGCTGCTTCTGTCCAGAATGTGTGCGTGATGGAAAACACAGAAAATCAGAACTGTGTAAAGAAAAACAGAGTTCAGCAGACGTTCTCAGACGTATGTTTAAAACAATGCAACACAACCATGAGCACTAAAAACAGATTTTTACCTTTATTAATTTAATCACAATTTGTTTTTATAGCTATTTGAGAATGTTCATGTTAGTCTTTACTTTGTAGACATCGCTAACCTGAACATAATGCCACCTTTGGTATTGTGTTGGTTAAATGTGACCCTGGACCACAAAATAAATGTATTTTTTTTATTGAGAGTTTTAAATCACTTAATAAAGCAGCTTTCCATTGATGTTTGGTTTGTGAAGAAAGGACAATATTTGGCCAAAATATAAATATAAATATTTAAAAATCATATATTGTTATAATTTTCAAAAAATTATAAATATTAAGAAAATCACCTTTACATTTTTTAGAAATAAGTTTTGATATATTTACATTAGGAAATGTACTAAATATCATCATGGAACGTGATCTTTACTTAATATTCTAATGATTTTTGGCAAATCTATAATTTTGACCCATATAATATATTTTTGGCTATTGCTAAAACTTTACCCTTGCATTTTAACACAGCTTTTTTTTTCATCAAGGCTCTCAAATTAGGTTTTATCGCAATTCTGACAGCTGGAAACAGCATAGTCAGAATTGTGTTGGAATTCAGTTGATTTCGATTGATAACAATACATTTTTTTAATACCGCTAGTTACAATTGTGGTCATCTTACATTTTTTTGATGTGCAAACAGTAAGTAGGTCATCTGATCTGGTCATGTGACACTGAAACATTTTAAACTATGCAGTCATTTTTTAATTAAATGGGTTAATTTACACTACCAGTTAAATATTTTAACATTCTACTTTATCAGTGTTTGCCATTTAACACATTTTTAGAATATTATAATTATGAAATTAACAATGTTATTTCAATATAAAAATATTTCCTATATTATGTTGTTTCCAAATATTGCAAATCAAAATTTAGTACACTGTAAAATGATTGCTGCCTTAATTGTTTTAGTTGAATCAAATGAACTTTTCTAGTCAACTTACATCAATCAAACTGGGTAAAAATATTAAGTTAAACTTTGTATAACTAGTGTAACTAAAATGGAACTGAAACTTGATTGACTTATTAAAATAAGTTAAAGCAACATGAAAATATTGGCTTTTTGTCATTACATTTTTTTTACATTGTATGACTAATGCAGTTAAATACTGTTCAAATTTAAAATAAATGTACACTATAAAAAAATCTTAGTTGCCTTTTTAAGTTAAATCTTTTTAAGCTGAATCAAATTAACCTTATGAGTCAATTTAACTTATATAGGTTAAACTGACTTAAAACAGCTTGCGTAACTTATAAAATTAAGTTAGAACATGATTAGCTTAGTTTATTAAGTTACAATGACCTAAAACATATGCTAATGGATCATATCGTTTTTACAGTGTAGGAAATAATCAATAATATATTCAGTTCATATTCAAGTTATATACAATTTCTGTCAAATTCATGAGGTTGTACTAAATTATTGCAGTTACTTGTGCATTTAGTTAAATTTGATCCAAATGAACATTTATTCTAACTTCAAATAAATACTTCAAAATTTAAGATGATACATGTTTAAAAAAACATAGTTGTCATGATTTATATACTGTTTAGTGTATTTAATAAATTAAAGTTACATATATACCCACATAGAAAAGACCCAGCACTGATTGTTGCTGTGAAAAGGGAGTTTTCCGGAAAGTTTGTTCCACTTGCGCTGCAAAATAAACAAAAAAAGCCTGTCGTTGCTTTGATTTCCCAAGTGTAAAAAGACAGCAGTTTCAAAGATTCATATGTTTTACACACCTAACAGTGGGGATGTTGTTCATCGTGCAGCAATTCCCCGTTTCATTCGGATGACAGGAGTTTCTATATTCCCTGTTCAGAAAACCAGCCATGTTACAATGAGATATAGCCTACGAATGACTGAAATTCAATTCAAACCAATAATATTTGTTAAATGCGTCGCTTTACCAGGTATTAAGCGAGCAGATATGATTGTAACTTAAGGCAAGTCCATATCTGTAGAAAAAGAGAAAATCAAGATTTAAAGCAAGGATCATTTTAGGCCACTTCTATTTATAGTGGCTTAATTACTTTTTACCAAGACTATAAAAGAACCAGAAGTAGCATGATTTGTCGTTTCTGTGTTCACTGTGTATTTGCCCTTTGGTAAAGATGCTTAACCCTTTAACTGCCCCACCAAGAAAAAAAACTCCTAATGTCGCTAGTAAACACACTCCCCATCATTTCTAAAATGTCAACCTCTACCAAATGGTTGATATATTGGTTTATGGTAAAAGTACCAGAATTAATACATCTCATCTTTAATACATATCATCTTTATTTTTTGAAGTATGCCATAAAATATTTCAGATTCTCATTTAACATGTTTTCTTGTTTTGTTTTGTTTTTACAATAAAACCAAAATCAAGTGTAGTAGTGCAACAGGATTATGTTTGTTTGATTTTTTTGTAAACCAACAATGTGTGTGTAAACCGTTATTTAAATTCAATTCAATTCAATTCATCTTTATTTGTATAGCGCTTATACAATGTAGATTGTGTCAAAGCAGCTTCACATGGAAGTTTATAGTGAATTGAAACAGTGTCAGTTCAGTTTTCAGTGT
>CAIGQZ010032254.1:3076178-3091390 GCA_903798205.1 Danio tinwini | reverse complement strand
AGACGGAATCTGCTGACGTTTTTTGCTATTTCTGCAGAGAATTTTGGTAAAAATCTGCGGATTTCTGCAGAATTATTTTAGGAGTATTCTAACTAAAACCTTAAAATGTGAAATAAAAAATAATATTTTTTTAACTTTTAATTTATGTTAAATGCAAATCCAATTAGATTAACAGTAAATAGTTAACTGTAAGTAAATAAACAGAATTAATGATGGGCTAAAAATCTGCGGAAAATCTGCGGAATTCTGCGTGCGCAGATTCCGTGTGGGCCTACTTATAGGTTACTTGTAATACTTTGATGTATACACCCTACACACACAGACACATATACAGTCAACTTTAAGGCGGATCAAGACACAGAACAGACAAGAAATACTTGATGAAAGCCTTTGGTCCACTTCAGATGATGCCTACTTTATATACAGTGCTCGGCACAATTGAGTACATCCTATTTTGCAAGTGACTATTTTTATTAAATTATCAGTAAATATAGGTCATATTTTGGTGCGTTTGAACAGAACAGATATTTATAGATTATTTATTAAAATAATATTTTAGTCACCAAACATTTTTAGAAATGGAAAGATATTACATTTAAATTCATGCAAAATGTTGGAAAATAAAATTATTTGGAATTGGAAAATTTTTATTTTTTATTTTCAAAATATTTTTCTATAACATAAATTTAGGTGTACTGATTTTGGATCGATATCATAAGTTATTTTGTCAGATTAGCTCCAGATTGGCTTCAGTACTGACTAATCTAATGTTTATATACACAAATATATTATTGTAAAGCTTCCTATAGAAAATATTAATTTAAATGAGAGATTTGTAAGGGGTGTACTTATATGCTGAGCACTGTAAGTAGGCTAAGTATACATTTCTTTGTTGTGTTTTAAATTCTAATTAAGTTATAATCATCCACAGGAATCTTTTCCAGATCAATGGAATAAAAAGTGTCTTTTACGGACCAGATTTTATCACACTAACTAAGGTACTGTTTATCTACTATATATTGTATGCTGATATAAATAACAGCTGAATTGTTAGTCTATTA
This sequence comes from Danio tinwini, assembly GCA_903798205.1. NCBI lineage: Eukaryota > Metazoa > Chordata > Actinopteri > Cypriniformes > Danionidae > Danio > Danio tinwini. Next base: position 3,090,329 of record CAIGQZ010032254.1, on the reverse strand, counting down.
CAGAGCTGCATTTGAATTCATGAATTGTTCTTTATTAAAGACAGATGATGATGTTGAATGGACAGATATTAAGCGACATGCAATTGAGGTCATCAGTAAGTTCTTTGAGGGTGGAGAGGCCATCACAACTGGAGCAGCACATGCCGAGAGCAGTGAGCCAAACACTGCACAGATTGACTAAATACATATTTATTTCTGCATTATATACTGTTTCAGAGCTGGTGTGATCATTTTCAAGGTGTGTTTATTCTACAGGTGTTACAGAGGATGATGATGAAATTGTCTCGTTGATTAAAGAGCTTTTAGACACACGAATCAGGTACGTTTGCATGGTTCATTCAATATGTTCTAATGTTCAAAAGACAGGGATTTTTAAATAAAGTAATACTTCTATCATGGTTCTATTTCAAATAAATTTTCCTCTAAAAAAATTGTATTGTGGTTGTTGTATTAATAATAATAATAATAAGAAGAAGAAATGTTCAAGGAGCAGTAAATCAGTGTAAAAGTATAATTTTTAAAGATGTATTTTAGCTGAAATTCAGCCTTGTGTGACGGTGAATGACAATATAAAGTGTATTAAAACAGAAAACTGTCATAATATTGTAATTATTTCACAATGTTAATTTTTTTTATTCAAATAAATACTGATCCCAAACATTTTAAATATGCCTGATTTAATCTATGAAGACCTCAGAAAATTAAATTATCATTTTAATTTCTTGACCACATTCCTTGTCAAAAATTCCATTGTCATTACAAAACATATTAAAAGCTTTTTTCTGCATAATTTAATCTTTAATTTTGAATCATATTCTTCTTTATTTATCCAAAATTCTTCTAGAATTATTGATTAATTATTAGTATTTATTTCCCATTTAGCAAAACCCACTCAAGTCTTTAAAATGGCTATATATAGACAGGGCTTTGAAATTAGTAGTTGTGTATTGACTAGTGCTGTCAAGCATAATAACATTAAATCATAATTGCATTCAAAGTAAAAATGTGTATTTACGTAATATATTTGTCTATTATGTATGTGTAAATGCACACACCTGCATGTGTATGGTCACCAGTGGTGTGAAAAAGACTCATTTGCATGTTTGTCACACTTTAGTGTTTCTGATATAAATAGTAGTTAAAGAAAGGATAAGGAAACATTTTGGTTTCCCTAAATAATAAAAACCTGTTTCAAAACTGCATGGTGTTTACCTGTGTTACTTTTGACTAATACTTAAATTTGTTTGATGATCTGAAACATGCATTAAAAAAAAAAGAAACCAGTAAGGGGGCAATCACTTTTTCACCACTCTATATACAGTTAAAGACAAAATTATTAGAAATTTTGTGAACTTATTCCCCCAGTGATTATTAACAGAACAAGGCAGTTTTTCCACAGTATTTCCTATTATAATTGTCTTCTGGAGAAAGTCTTATTTCTTTTAGTTTGCTGCAATCATAAAAAAACTGCTAATACAGTGTTTCCTTTAGGTTTTTTTTCCAGCTGTGGCGGTAGACTCTGTTGGGCCTGTTACACAGATCTACCAACTACCTGTGGCATTATTTCAGTAACAAATGTTGTGAGCGCAGTATTACAAGTCGAGGTCGCATTTATGTAATACGAGCATGCAAATCTCTTTGCTTGCGGGCCGATTTTCTTCTGTTCGAGCACAAAACCTCTTGCACACCCTCAAATATACGCTGTTTAAGTGCAGGTTTTCTTGTGTGCTGTCAAAAAAACACTGCTGAAGTGTGATTTAGTGCATTTATGTAACAAGTATGTCTCCAACATTTATTAGTTCTGTTTGGAATATTTATGAATGTCTCCAATAGATCTACCGAGCGGCATTAATGCGTCCTGAAGTAAAGTGAAACGGCCATATATTCCAGCAAGACAAAGTCATTACCTATAAATTTTAAAGTATTATAAAGCATTATCTAATAATAGAAACTGTGTTCATCTTAACTGAAAGCTACGCCGTGTTTGCTAGCCTCACGCATACTGCACCTGCCAGTCAGTCAGCATGTCACCTTAAAGGATTAAAATGACACACAGCACTACTACGATTACATAAAAGTTTGCGCTGTTATAATTCACTTACCTTTTAACACGTTTTGGTGCGATTTTATAACCCGCTATTAAATAACAATGACTGAATGATTTGAATGAGTAGTAATATAGCAGTGGCGGGGTGAATTTTGGTGTGGTCCCGCCATGGAAGAATAAATGTAGCGGAAACCATGTAATACATACATGGATACATACATGCACATTAAATGGCACCTATTTTACCCGTTTTTCAAGATTTAAAAGACCCGTCTTTTGTGTCTCTAGAATGTGTAAAGTTTTAGCTCAAAACACCTATCAGATTTTTGTATTATACCTTTCAGAATATTGGGATTTTCAGCTCTGAGCTCATTGTAGCTGTTTTTTTATCACCTGTGCCTTTAATGCAAATGAGCTAGTTTTCCCCGCCCAACATTCCCAGGTGCTTGTCAGAGTGCTGTGTCAGATAAACAGCACAGTGACAGACATAAAGCAAATCTGACGTAATGTTGGTGTGAAATACTACAGTAAGAACTCTTCCAGTGATTATTTGATGTATTTGTTGTGGAGTTAATTCAAGCCTTTCTGCAACGATGAATAACACACAATGTCGTTACAAAGTTCACACGCACACACAGCGTGCACATTTAACTTTGCACTGTTTTTGCACAGCAAATGTGACAGGATATACGTTAATATCCACTGCTGTATGGATATCCATGTTAATGTACAAAATAAGCCTGATTTAACGTCCACAAACCAGGTTTGAAGCGTTGTTTTTTATAATTGTACTGACATGAATTACAGTGATTTTTACCGTCTTTATTACAAACATGCACTGTTTTAAACTCAAACTCATTCTTGATCATATTCGATGATGATTGATGATCACAGTGAGCTGAACAGATCTGTTAATCCCAGTTGCTTTTTTGCGCACGTCTTGTCGATATAATTATATGCATTACTACAGAGACATGTTCATACGCAGCTGTCAATCAATTGGGTGGGGAAACTGCACTCTTACGTCTAGTTTTGGTGGGCCTCAAAATGGGAGGGATTTAAATCCCATTTAAAAACAAAAAACAAAACCTTATTGTATTTCTATCACTCCAGTATGACTGTGGACACACTATACCTACATACAGTTCTGTCCAAACAGCTTACAATATATGATCTTCATCATAGGTGCCCTTTAACATATTATTTAAACAGTCTTTTATATTGGATGTGATTTTTCACGATTAATCATTACACAGCACTATTGAATGTAGCGCTCAGTTGTCTGTCTGCTCTCTTTAAGGCCCACGGTTCAGGAGGATGGCGGTGATGTGATATTCAAAGGCTTTGAGGATGGCACTGTGAAGCTGAAGCTGGTTGGCTCCTGTACGGGATGTCCCAGCTCCACAGTCACCCTAAAAAATGGCATCCAGAACATGATGCAGTTTTATATTCCTGAGGTGGACAATGTAGAACAGGTGAGAGATAAATAAAGAAAATGACTTTGACATATATATATATATATATATATATATATGTATATATATATATATATATATATATTATCTACAGTTATCACAACTTATTTTTTATTTATTTAACAAGGTTCAGGATGAAGTGGATGAGGTCAACATGAAGGTTTATTCAGAACTGGAGAAAAAGCTGCAAGATGTATAGCATGAGACAACATTTCGGTTTGCTATCATAGTTGTAGTGCAATTCATACACCCCATATTTACAGTTCAGAGTCTAAACTATAGTATAATATTTAACCATGCACAAACTCAATTGTCGTTTTGTTTCTGCTACAATGCAAGTACAAGAAAACTGAGCTTTGCACTTTGCGTATATGTTCTGGCTGTCACTTTAAATATGCACTCTGCGTTTCAAGGTTCATGATTCTTACAAGTTACTTGTCTGAGAGATGTGATTAAATTGTAGACGGTTATTTTTTTTTATTACATAGCTTTTTTCATGTTGCAGTTTCAATAAAGATGTCTGGTGAATGCGGTAATTAAAGAGGTAGTTCACCCACAAAAAAAAACGTTTACTCACAAATTACTGGCCCTCAAGTGGCTCCAAGCCTTTGAGTTAATTTTTTTTTCTTTTTTTTTTTTGCAGAACACAAAAGATGATAATTTGAAAAATGTTGGAGACCAGTCTAAAAAACAATTATGCAAAATATCCTCTGTGTTCAGCTGAAGAAAATTAAACGGTATCTGACAAGTGTGAATAAATGACAATTTTCATTTTTGGGTGAACTATCCCTTTAACTTGGAGTTCTTTTATTTCATGAATACAAATGCTGTGATGCTGATTCATTCAAAAACCTGAATTGAGCACATAAACTGCAGATGTTCCTACAATGATATTAGTTGAAAGGCTGCATTCCTCTCCAGATCTAGATGACCTCTAAATCAAATAAAACAGTTGTGGAAGTAAATTATCGTCATGCTGTATAATTTGTTCTATTGTTTTGGGCTTTTATTCTCCTGAGGTTTTGTATCCTTGCATTTTGTTCCATTTTAAACCTCCACTTTTTACATTTCAGCATACACAGGTAAATATATTTATGTACAAAGGTCGAAAATAAATGGTTACTAGCATGATGCTACAAAAATCAGCAAAAAATTCAAGATAAGGGGCAAGAAATACCCTGGCCTTTGCAAATAAACTATTTAGGTCATTCCACTATTGCTACAAAATTATGAGAACAATTGTTGTTACTTTTAACAAGTTAAATAGGTTTTAACTTTTTTGTAGTTAAAAAAAAAGTTTAAGAAAATTTAGGCAAGATTTTATTTATTTAATTCACAATGCATAGCCTCAGCCCAGAAATCTCTAGGATGTAAAATGAATAAGTTTGATTTATAAATGTATTCATTTTTGCAGCACTGATCTCACTGCAAATCACACATTTCTGATGAGATTAGGAAATGTGAGCCATTTGCGTTAGTCACCACTGAAAACAATTGTGTTTTGTTAAGTGTGCACATAAATTCACACAAACAAATGTTCAGTTTTACATGGCCAAACTGTAAAGTTGGCAAAAAAAAAACACCCCTGGAAAACAATAATGTCCCCTTTCATGAAATTATTCCTGTTAAAGAAATTTAAATAAACTGTCTGTGAGAATTGAATAAGATCAGAGTTTGTCCTTTTTCTTGCTTTAAATTTTCTAGAGAATAATCATTTTAAACAGATTTTCTTTTCTTTTTTCATAGGTTTATAAAAACGTTTTTACATTTAAGACAACAGATTTAAATCAACCAACCAGATTGTTAATTCAAGAGTTTTGACCCTCACAATCATGTAACAGCACTTAGAATATTTGCATAAAGAAACTTGATTACATTTACACATCAGAAAAAGTTGAGACCATATGGAAAATGCAAATAAAAGTGACTGATTTCTAAATTTACTTTGACTTCATCACAGATAATACAGCAAACATTAAATGTTTTTCCTCATGATGTTTTTGGTTCTTGCAACATATTTAAAAAAAAAAAAAAAAAGCAAAGCACTTACCGCAGGGATGCCCAAACTCCTGGAGTGCCGGTGACCTGCAGATTTTAGATTCATCCCCAATTAAACACACCTGAACCAGCTAATCAAGCTCCATGTAGGCATACTAGAAACCTCCAGGCAGGTGTTTTGAGGCAAGTTGGAGCTAAACTCTGCAGGACACCAGCCCTCCAGAAAAGAGTTTGGGCACCCCTGATTTACCACTTTGTAATGTTGTCATTCCTTGTCACAACACTTAAAAGACGTTTAGAGACTGAAGACACCAAAAGGATAAAGGGTTTCATGTGTAATTTTGTCCCATTCTTCCTGCAAACAAGTCTTGAGGTGGCCAACAATACAGGGTCTTAATTATCATTTTCCACTTGGAGACAGGTTGGGACTGCAGGCAGGCCAGTCAAGTCTTCCTGTCTTGTTTTGAGGAACATTGTTTTTAAACTAGACCTTTTTCTGCTTCATGTTTTTTTTTTTTTTTTTTATTGGCGGTTGGCATACAACTTTGTTGCATTTCTAAAGGACTAGACCATTTTTGGTTGCTGCTTTTGTACCAAATCATAATTACAATCACCTGTTGACATAATCAGTTTCAAATCACATCATTATTTGAACAATTTGGCTGAATACTAGCCCTAATTCGCTCCTGTCCTAACTTTTTATGAGTTCCAAAATTGGAATATGTGTTTATTTTGGGGGAAAAAACCCAATATAAAAAATGAGGAACACAATAAATAATGTTTGTTGTATTGTCTACAATAAAAAAACGAGTTGAAGTAAATTTAGAAAACACTTCCTTCTGTTTTATTTATGTTTTCCATACTGTTCTAACTTTTTTTCTGATTTGGGGTTTATATACATCTTGCCATTATTATGCTAATACTGAATTTTGATTAAAAAAAAACACTGATCTAAATGTACATTTCTGTCACCCCCTTTAACAGAAAATAATTTGCCTATAGGAGCTTCAATCTTTAAAACCAAAAGTTGTTTTAATTTTTTTTTGTTAAATTGTGTTTCTAACACAACTTTAAGTTAATGTCGAGTTTTTTGTTGTTTAATTAAAAAAAATTATGGAAATACACATTTGATATAAAATTATGTGTTGTAATTATGCCAACAGAAACTCTAAAGCCTGAAATTAAACTTTCAGATGACATTTAAGATTTGCTTCTGTACTACTTTAACATAGCTGGACACTACTTGTTCACACTGCAGCATAACATAAGCAATATGTAGGGCCATACAAAATCTGCGGACATATTTTCTATTTCGGCGCAGAATTTTGTTAAAAATCTGCTGATTTATGCGGAATAATTTTGGGAGTATTGTTACTAAAAACTTAATATGTGAAATAAAATAATACCTTTTTAACTTTTATTTAATGTTTACAGTGCAAATCTAATTAGATCCACTTATTTGGTAAACAAAGCAAGTCTCTCATATAATATATCTAAAACACAGAGAATATTATTACAAACTGTATTGTATATAAATCACAGGCATATTTTCATATTAGTCAATAATATTACTGAAATTAATTTAATAACTGAATAAATATAAATTTACACATTTACACAAATAATAAAACAGAATCAATGATGGGCTAAAAAAACTGCGGAATTCTGCGCACGCAGATTACGTTTGGGCCTAGCAATAAGTCATCAAAAGAACGGTGCAATTCCATAATAATGGATTTATTTGTGTTTCAGTAATACTATACTGTATTGTAATCTGATCCTGGGTCAGTGTTGCGCCAGTGATATACTTCAGACGATCTGCGCATGCGCCACACCCAGACCTCAGTGTGTGTCTACCGGTGAATGAGAGAAGACGGAGGGTAAGCGGCGACAATAACAGCTACTTTGCATGCTCACGTATCGACTGCAGCTTTGATAAATTACTGATGCTTCGTCATGCGTTGAATAGTGTGTTTTGCTCCGCAGTTTGCATACACTTTCAAGGTGCAAATGAGACTAGTTAGTGGGCAAACAGTGTGCTTATGTGAGGGCCCGAAACAGACAGTGTATCTGTAAAACAAAACACTGCAGTCAGCACATCACACTACCACCGAGACTGAGCTGCTTAGGTGAACTTGAAACACTTGGTAGTGTTCGAGAAAGCTAACATGGCGTAATAAATGGTTAGTTCAGTGTTTTGTTGCTGCGTTAGCTCTTTAGCTTGAAAGAGAATACGTTGCTGTGCTAAGCTAGTGCAGATAAGATATTGCTTGGTAAAAGTGTTTGCTTGAGTCTTGCAACAAAGGTCGTGTGGATATTAGTTTGTGCTGTTTTCTGCTGATCTGGAGTCTGGAGTTTTGATGCAGCAAGAGGTTGTAAACAGTCTGCTGGTGTTCTGGAGCTGACAGATGGTGTTGGCTGTGTTTCAAAATATAGTGTGCTTTCTAACTAGACATCACGCATGAGTGCTGGCTCTCAGGGTTTTTTCAATGATTTAACGTTAAATAACCGTTAAAGGGATAGTTCACCCAAAACGTAAGATTCTGTCATTTTTATTCAACCTTTACATAGAGGTAAAGTTGGTTTTATATTCACACATTCGTTCAGTGACAACTTGTGACACACTCCCTATATTGTTTACCAGCGCACTTTCAATATTTGCTCTGAAATAAGCTGCAAGCATGACTTGGAAACAACATTAACACTGTTTATTTGACTGTGAACAATGTTGTACTTTGATAGTCATTGGCTACTAATATGACTTTAATATTTATAGTTCGCAAATAATACTTTCATAAAATTATATTATTAAGGGGAAAGTTTGAATGTGCGAATATAAAACCAACTTTACCTCTATAACCTGTACCTCTCACAAACCACATAACCTTTACTTCTTCTGGTGAATACAAAAGATGTTATTTTGAAAAATGTATCTATTGCCTTCCATAATATAATGTACTTTAACAATTTCCTGTAGAATCTGTGGTAACTTACTGGCAGCAGTTTGCCAGTAACGTACTGTAAATCAATTACAGCAAGAAAACTATTCACATTTACAGCACCATTTACATTGCTCTATATATGTTTACGTATTGTATATCTTTGCTGTAAAATAGGGGTGCCCAAACTTTTTCTTATGAAGGGCTTATGAAGGGAACAAACACAGCTGTGGGCTGAAGGTACAGTTGCAATCAGAATTATTCAACCCCCTGATTTATTAGCCCCCGTTTATTTTTTTTTCCAATTTCTGTTTAACGGAGAAAAGATTTTTTCAACACTTCTAAACATAATAGTTTTAATAACTCATCTCTAATAACTGATTTATTTTATCTTTGACATGATGACAGTAAATAATATTTGACTAGATATTTTTCAAGACACTTCTATATGCATTATATATAATATTTACATTTTATAATTAACTTATTACAATGAAAACAAACAATTCCATTTATAACACAGTGAACATTTAAATAAATCTGATTCCTTTTCAACATTTAATTAAAACATTTAATTCAAGCTTGCTTGACAAACAAACAAACAAACAAACAAAAGATTATGTTAAATTAGAAATAACAATCTCTATTAAAGGCATGGGATGGCGGGTCAAATCAAAGGTTATCATGGACCAACTTTGGCCGGTGGGCCCTACTGCTGGCGTCTCTGCTGTAAAATAATTTATTCAATGCAACTTTAAAATACAGTAACGTACTGCATAACTGTACTACAGTAAAATACAGTTCATATTACAGTTAAATACTGTGTAGGAACTATAAACAGTGGAGTACTATGGATTTCCGTGGTTACAGGATCCTTTTGGTTAATTTTTTTTGTGAACATTTTTATGTTTAGCAGAAAAAGGAAACTCTTAAAAGTTTAAAACCACGTAAAAATAGTAAATATTGAGTACTTTTACATTTTTTTTAATATTTGCACAGTCGAGCAACATGGTGGCTCAGTGGGTGGCACAATCACCTCACAGCAAGAATGTCACTGGTTTGAGCCCCAGCTGGGTCAGTTGGCATTTCTGTGTGGAGTTTGCCCAGAACCCAGAATAATAAAGGGACTAAGGCGAAAAGAAAAATAATGAATGAATTTGCACAGTCAGCTAGTGTATTTATTTATAAATGAAATCTATAATATAATGTTTTTATATTTAATATTTATTACAGCAAACTCTCTGTGACATGTAAGTTATGAGTTTTGCCTGTTTTAAAACCTTTTAAGCTCAGTCACTGGCTTTGATTATTTTTAGTATTATATTAATTAAATCAGTGTTCTTGCAAACACCGCTCTCAAATATCAGTAAATAAAAAAAGATCGTATTCACAACTACTGTATTTGTTTTTTAAAATTATTTATTACATTTTATATATTTAATGGTAGCCAGTTATTGCATTGGTCAAGTTTAATAATCATCAGTCAAATAATTGTGTGAGATTTTTATGAACAGACTGATGTAATTGCCTCAAAATCTAGTGAGCCCCCTACCAATAGGTAATGTTTTTTTCACATCATTGCTACTCAAATTTTGAATTTAGATTTTTTGGATTGTGTAATATACTTGCACAACTCTGTTAAATAGTAATAACCAATTAAAATAATAATGATAACCTATGGATAAAAGGTCAACCAGGTGGTTATGATGCTTGTTAAAGGGTTAAAATGAATCAACATTTTTGCAAACACAGCTATCGATTATTACTAAAAGATTTAGATCAGTGACCTATAAATCTAGAAATAACACTTGATTGCTTTATTTGCAAAGAGAAATTTTATAATCAGTTAAATATTTTGTTTATTCTTAATTTAGTGAGCTGACATATGAAATTGGCTGTGTCCCCAAAAATCTAGTGAGCTCCTTAAGTAGAGCAAGCAGAGTGCATTTCTGAAACCTTCGTGCAAACAAAGGTCTTTATAGCTACTGTGTATATATAAACTATATCTAGACATTTAAAGTATTTTGTTATTTTGCATGGGGGGGATTTAATAATCAGTAAAAGAATGTATTTCATTGTGTTGATATTGGCTGTCTCTCTAACTAGACAGCATGTCCTAATGTTTTTAATTCAAATTAAATAAACAGATGTTAAAACCCTGCTCTCAGTAAATGAAATAGCTACTTTTGTGACATAAAATTGAGTAAAGAATATAAAAACAATCATGTTCAGCATATTTGCAGCAGTACTACAATATAAAATATATCAAACCTTTTTTGGGAAATGAGGGATTTAATGTTGCCAAGATTGTCTTGTGATAATTATTAATTTGGCAGGCAGCCAAAGACGCAGCCACAATATATTTCACTTCCTGCCTATCCAGTTTGATGCTTGTAATGTTTCACTTGCACTTTTAGTAAATGTAATTACTCTCCCCACAGAAAATAATCTGCCGCTTGGTTCAGCTGAAACCGTGAGCAGGTCTCCATGGCCCAATTCGGGGGGCAGAAGAACCCTCCATGGGCGGCCCAGTTTGCGGCCACAGCGGTATCACAGCCTGGCCACACGGGACAGTCCCTGGACCTGAACAGCTTACACTGTAAGTCAGCAATTTAATGTTTTAATATAAAGTTTAAGAAATTTCCTCTTTCGTTGGTTAATTTCTCCATTGTGATTATTTATTTTTTTAACCCTTGTGTGCTGTTGGGGATGTTTTCATCCACTCTGGCAGACACGTGCAGAGGTGGGGGCTTTGGGTGCTTGAGCCCCTGCCCTTTTTTCTCCTAGAGAGAAAGTGCCCTTTTTTCCTGGGGATAATAATTATTTTTTAAATACTACTAATAATATAATATATGTATAAGTTAATGTGCGATCTAGTTAAGGACAGCTTTCCCTGTCAAACAATAAAAAAAAACTAAACTTTAAAGTATATCTTGGTTTTAGGCCGTACTCACACTATGGACAGTTGCCTTGAACCGGGCCAAAGCACGCTTGTCCCCCCTCCTGTCTCCCCCGATGGCCCGCACTCACATTACATTCGGGCCTGGGCTCGCTTACGTCATCGATGATGCGCTGCTCAGTAAGCACTCTCGCTCAGCACAGTGGAGATTTCTTTAGTTATATCGTTTAAGTCGTTTGATATGCGGTGACAAGCAGTCTAATAATTTGCCCGAACAGATCAGCCACTTTTGACGCTCATAAACAATCATGAAGTCCTCGTGCTGTAGGAATTAGGAGGTTTGCTGAAGGCGCAGCTGACGTGCAGTGAGGGATTTGCATCTTTATTAAACTATGACAGTTTGCGTTCATTGAACAGTACAAATGATTAATTAATCCATATGAAATAGTCCCTTAAAAGTCACATCTCGCTTTCAGTTCACACTGTAAGCGTACCGCACTTGAGCCCAAGTGAATCATACTCAGGCTCACCTCTTCCAACCGGGCTAGGGCCGCCCAAGTGAACTGTGCCTGAGCTCGATTCAGATCGCTCACACTTCTCAAACGATCCGGGAAATGGGCCTGGGCATGGTTCGGATAACATAGTGTGAGTACGCCCTTAATCTAACCGCTCTAAGTGAGCCTTGAACCGGCGATTTGGAAAGAAAAAAACACATATGCGAGGTGAATGCTCTAACGAAGAATCTATTTACATTTTTACTCTGTCTTCAAAAGTGAGGTGTTAACAGTGGAGTAACGTCTATCATCGCTTATGCCAACTCTTGCATCTGCACTGCATCCAGGCCATAGTTTACAGTTTGGCCCATACACACACTGCAGACAGAGTGTGTGTAAAACATACATTACTAGCTGACCTCCGTTATGGCAGCACGATATGATCGATAGAACCGCTGATGTAAATTCATCCGTCATTTATCTATATTGTGTGGAGGTGAGTAATGGTTAACAAAAGACTACCTGAGGCTCAGATTAATGTCAGCTATTTATCCAAAAGTTCAAAAGCAAATAGGCTATTTTGTCTTGCTAACATCCTCCTGATTAACAACCATATAATAAGTTAGCTAAAGTTTAGCTAGGGCAATATTCATCTTCAATTCAATTCATCTTTATTAATATCTTAGTCATACAGGCTAATGTAATGGAGAAACGACAGCTGGATAGTGAAAGTATTGCCCTCTCGTTTTTGCAGTCATTTATTCAGAATATATCATCTTAATTGAAGCTATAAAACATGTACTTATAGGCTAGCTATGGAAGTCAGTGGCTATCAGTGTGTCCTATATTCTTCAAAATATTTTATTTTGTTCAACAGAAAAAAATACTGAAATAATAGATTGAACAGGGATAGTTCACCCAAAAATTAAAATTTACTCACCCTCAAGAGGTTCCAAATCTTTGTCTCTTTATTTTGTTGAACACTAACGAATAAAAGAGTAAAAGATATATTTTAAAGAAAGCTGTAAACTTGAAATCATTGACATCCAGAGTACGAAAAACAAATACCATAAAAGTTAATGGTTACAGGTTTCCTGCTTTCTTCAAAATATTATTTTGTGTGTTCAACAGAAGAAAAGTAGTCAAATAGGTTTGCAACAAATAAATGAAGAGTAAATGGTGACATAATTATTTGTTTTGAATGAACTATCCTTTTAAGGGTGAGAATATGGTAATTTTAGGGTGAAATCTTCTTTAATATATTTTATTTATTAAAGTACAATTATTATTATTTATATTATTTTTCCACTTGAGCCCCTGCCCCTTAAAAGGTCTCTGCACGTCCCTGCACTCTGGTGTAATTTTTTGTCTTAGTTGGGCCACATATTTCTCTGTGTTTCAGCAAATAGAATTATTTTCTGGTGACAAATCTTATTCTGACACATATTTTGGGAAAATGCTTTGAATTTTTCAAAAACACAACAATACACTCTGGGCAAATTTACTACACTAGTGGCTGTTTTTGGCTGTTTTTGCCCTATTGACTTCTATTATAAAATATTTTTTTGATTTCAAAGCCATGACACCAAATAATCATGCATTAGGGCTGCACGATTCACAATACACACAATACAGCTATTCATAATTCTATAGTTAAATTATTATTTTTGGGTCATATGCCCCGTCATTTGTCATTGACAACATTATTAGACCATTTTTATCATTTTATCACAATTTATGTTTTTACAACTTGCATTATATGCAACATTATATAGGCTTTAGTAGGTATACTGACCACGTAAACATTTATTTTCATGCACAACACTCTGTGTTCATTATGAAAGAAAAAACACATCAAATGCTTTTCGTAATCATAAATCTAAATGTGATAGGATCATTTAAATAATGTGTGTGCGCTTTTGGTTTTACTTTCTCTGCTGATTGGTTCATGCCATCACTTACTTCACCCGCGGCTCTCAAAGATCGCTCTGTGCAACAAACTGAACGTTATTTACAACTTTATTACCTGTAGTTCACAGCCTTAGCAGGTTCTGTTCACCAAATTAAATATAAATGGTTGAAAATATAATTGGCTGAATCGTAGAGATACTGGATGCAGGTGTGGGGGGGGTCAAATCGAGATCACAATCTTTTTTTGATTAATCGTACAGCCCTACCATGCATTGATCATCAGTGACAGTGCAAAAAACAGCGTAGTTTTTATAGTTTCTTTTGTTTATATACGGAGTATAGTGTGTGTGTGTGTGTGTGTGTGTGTGTGTGTGTGTGTGTGTGTGTG
>CAIGQZ010032254.1:3046282-3069668 GCA_903798205.1 Danio tinwini | reverse complement strand
ATATATATATATATGTATATATTTTTTTTTTTTCCATATATAGATTAAAGTAATAAAAATATGATTAGTTTACCAAAATGTGTATAAGGAAATGCTTTTTGAGCAGCAATTAAGTATTTTAGAAGGTTTTCCAAAAGACCATAGCACACTAATGCTGGGTTTTCACCATATGGGAATTTAAGCATTCACATTAGTAGATTACATGTAAAGTCAATGCTGATGCAGAATAGAAGCTAATTTCTGTGGGGTGGCGTGATTGGGGTGGAATGCCCAACACATTTGTTACAAATGCACAGAATTCTCCTCAATCGCTTCTTCAAAATATTGAAAAATTTGCACGAGTTGAAAAACTATCAGCAAGCAATCTACATTGAGTGACATGAAAACCTTTAATTGTTTCAGACAAGTGTAACATTTGACTTTATACTTGATATATATATACTATATAGTTTTTAAACACATTGACTTATGATTAGTGCAATTTCTTCTTCATTTTTTTTTTTTGTTTGTTACAGCTTCCACAACCCCAGCAAGCGCTGCTATCACAGGTACACTGTGTTTCCAGTACTGCGTTTTCATCATCACATTTGTGTTTTTTTGGTTCTCATAATTTTTTAAAATGTGAAAAAAAGCAAGAGATTTCTTAACACTGCCATATATGAGCAGTTTGTTTTCTAACAGTGGTGCTGTGTGTATTTTGCAGCCCCCTGTCGCTTTGCCCACGAGTCTGAGCCTGTCCAACCCTCAGCAGACAGCACAGATAACCGTGTCCTACCCGACCCCTCGCTCCAGCCACCAGCAGCAGACGCAACCCCAAAAGCAGCGCGTTTTCACTGGGGTCGTCAGCAAGCTGCATGACACTTTCGGCTTTGTTGATGAGGATGTCTTCTTCCAGCTCAGGTTCATTATTGTTCTTTGACTATGTTAGTTTACAGTGCATTAGCAGAGTTTAATTATTAATTAGTAAATATTAAGACTTTGTTTACCCAAAAATGAAAGTTCTGTTATTAATTACTGACCCTCATGTCAGTCCAGTCCCAATTCGGAACACAAATGAATATTAGTAATAATATTTTAGGTTAAATATGACATCTATCTCATCATCCATAGACAGCAATGATCCTGAGACATTCAAAGTCCGGAAAAGTAACCAAAATGAACCTAATGTATGGGCAATAAATCACTTACCTTTTTCTCTGCTGCCTTGAATGGCAGTACATCATACTGCCAGTAGTAAAGGCATGCCCTGACCAACAATTGTGTATTAGTAGTTTTTTTTTGCCACACAAAAAACTATAATTCATTTTCACAATGTAATGCTAAAGCATGCCATTTATAAGGCACATGCAACAAACACCATTTCTGTATCAGTATGTGTATTAGGTAAAAACAGGTTAACTTAAACAATTGAAAGGTAATAATCAGCAATCAGGGCCAACCCTGTATATTTGGGGGCCCTAAGCAGAATGCTTTTGGGGCCCTACCTTGCTCTAAATAGTGGAGTATTGCCATTGCAAACTGGCCCACAATGATTTAATTGCTTATTAAATACAGTCAATGAAACAGAAACGTAAAGCCTGATTTCTTCTACCTAATAACTCTAAATGACTTGGACATTTTAAAACAGCACTGTTTTTGTCAACTAGCAGCTTCAAAAATGAACAATTAAACTATCTTTAACAAAGGAATCAGTGATTCCTACTTTGCATCCTTCTGGTCTGGAGTGTTTAAAACATACTTTATTAATTTGCCAAACAGCTTGAAGATTCTATAAAAGATTCTAGGTTGAGTTTTTTTGTTTTAATAAATTCCAAAAGTAAAAACCCTGCAATGAAAGACAGTGAGCAATAATTAGCCAAAAGTCAAAATGCACTACTTACTAATAAAATGTACATTCTGAACTCACTAAAAACACAAGAAAACAACAACAAAACAATTATGCAAAGATTGATTCATAAATAATAAAACTAAAAAACAAATAATATAAAATAAATATGAAAAATATTCATATAAAAAACAGAAAAAGGGAAGCAACTAGTACTGAGTTAATGCTGATACCCAAACACAAATTTTATTATGTCCTTCAGTCTTCTTTCCTGTTCCTTACATTTGATATGCAGGGTCCAGAGATTATATTAAACTGTGATTAATTCAATTAGGACATATAAACATGTCTCAGGGAAAAAATATAAACAATGCAAAATATGCCAGTGAAAGACGCTTCAATACTAAAATGCGTTTTAGACTAAAAAACGCATCTGTAAAACCAGGAAAAAAATTTATATTTCATACAAGTAGACGACGTTTAATAATCTGTAATTGCCAATTTTTAATAAATGTGCTACTAGATTATGTATTTAACGTCATCATTAGCACTTAAAAGTAATGCTAAAAATGATTTTGTGCTTGTTTCTTCTCGTCATCATTTCCCCCCTCAGTTTTTCCAAGTCTGAAGAATAGCGTTAGTTTCGTTTCATTTTCGCGGTCCAATTTTCAAAATGAATCTGGTATATAATGGAGCTGGCAATGGATGTGTCCGTGCACGGGCTCACGTTCTTGTTGCAACCGCTTGCACTTGCAGGTTGCCTTGGAAGAACAAACTCTAACCGCGAGAATACAAAGGATATGAGAAATGAGATGCTGCGAGCTTCCTGTTGATCACATGACTTTCACATAAAAACATTTAAACTTTAATAAAGTTATGATTTTTTTTCTTTTCAGTGACAATTTATAAATATTTAAGCACTAAAGCACTGTCAATGAAGATCATTTGTAAAACGCAAATAAAAACGATTTTAGCAAGGAAGCGGCTCACACCACTAGCGGGTTGTGGGGGCCCCCAAGTGGCGGCAGGGCCCTAAGCAGCTGCTTAGTTTGCTTATAGGGAGGGCCGGCTATGTCAGCAATACATTTTCACATAGTGTATTATTTGGAAATTACAGCATGACATTTTATAACAAGCTGTTAGAAAATGCACAATGGTAAGTGATTCGCATATATTTTCAGTCAAACTAGTTCATTGAAGCAGACCAAATTAGCCAATGTAATCTAATCATTATTAGTAACTGAGTTATGACTGTAATTGACAAGAGAGAGTGAAAATTTTTAAATGGTTCTTTAAAAACAAAAAAGTTTGGAATCAATTTCATCGAAGGGCAACAGTCCTTTATTCATTTTTACAGAACTATTTTGAAATGAGGAATTCTTTTTCAATCTTTTTGGAGAATTGACTCCCTAATTATGAGAAAAAATGGCGCTAATCAGTAGCTTTTTCAAGTGAACTGAAATGCAATATTTAAATCTGAAAGTGTAATTTCGCCTTTTCTCAAAAAACATCTGAAAAACAGATTTTTCATTTTTATGTTGGAATGCACCAAGAGAAAAATTCTGAGCTAAAACTGAAAATTCTGGATGAACTCGACCGAAAACCAAAAATTTTATGAAATAATTGTTTATTATTTTATCGAATAATATCATTTTAAAATACTTTATTCCTTCCTTTATTCATTTTCTTTTTGGCTTAGTCCCTTTTTTAATCAGGGGTCACCACAGCGGAATGAACCGCCAACTTATCCAGCTTGTTTTACACAGCGGATGTCCTTCCAGCTGCAACCCATCACTGAGAAACATTCATACACGCTTATTCACACACATACACTACGGACAATTTAGTTTACCCAATTCACCTACACCCGCATGTCTTTGGACTGTGGGGGAAACCGGAGCACCCGGAGGAAACCCATGCAAACATGGGGAGAACATGCAAACTCCACACAAAAATGCCAACTGACCCAGCCGAGTCATAAACCAGCGACCTTCTTGCTGCGAGGCGTTCGTGCCACCCACTGCGCCACAGTGACGCCCCTTTTTAAAGACTTTTTAAATTTAAAATAATAACTCAGATTATACTGATTAAGAAAAAGAAAAAAACACAAGCTTATAAAATAACCTCATTTGTGACCCTGGACCACAAAACCAGTTGCACAAGTGTGTTTTTGGCAATAGGTCAAAATAATTGATTTTTTTTTTCGTTTGTTCCAAAAATGATTAGGATATTAAGTAAGAATAAATATAAGATATTTTGTACATTTTTGACTGTAAATATCTGAAAAATAATATGCATTGTTAAACTTTTCATTTATACAGCTTTGAAGGCGATTTTTCTCAATATTTATTATCTTTTTTGAACCCTCAGATTGTAGATGTTCAAATATTGTCTTATATATGTATAATAAACCATAAAACAATGAAGAGACATTGATTTACTGGTATTTACCTGACAGCACAGGGCTATTTACAGGAACAAGTACACTACATAGAAATGTCCTGTTAGTACGTTATTTAAGTGGACTTTAACGGTTAGCATGGGTGGTTCATGCATAAGCAGATGGAAAACAGCAGAATATTAAGCTCTGCACTCTTGCTCTTTGGTTGATGTAGCAAAAATCTATCATTTACATACTTTATTAAAATGAATGGTAATGCAGTGCAGTGCTTTCTGTGTCTGGTACGTCAAAGTGTCAAATGTGAAACCAGCATAACCCTTTTTTTTGCTACATTGGCTAAAACCCAACAATGCTATTTTTAGTCAATAATTTTTGTGAGGCAAAAATTTGGTGCATCCTTATTTTTATGCTTTATTTGAATGCCTTTAAAGGTCTTGTTTTGTGTTTTTGCAGTGCGGTCAAGGGGAAAACACCCCAAGTCGGTGACCGTGTTCTGGTGGAGGCCGTCTACAATCCTAACATGCCTTTCAAATGGAACGCCCAGCGCATCCAAACCTTACCTCAGATGCCCAACCAAACGGTAAGTGGAGCCGCGTGGTCTAAACAGATCATCAATCTAACAGTCTAATACGGTTCTGCGTCCACAGTGTGTCATGATGATGATGATGATGATGATGATGATGATGATGCTGCTTTTGATTACTGTGTTCTCAATCTCCATGTAGCACCAGCCGCCTCAGCCCTTACCTCAGGTTTCCCCACAGCTGTCCAGCTTTTACACTGACGCAGGAATGCCACGCTACTCTGATTTACACTCTGCGGTGGATTCAAGACAAAATGTAACCCACGCCACTTGACCCCTACCCCCCCGCCCCGCGCCTCATTCTCTTCTGCTCTTTATCTTCTGCTTGATTGCTTCTCCACTCTTCTGTTTCACAAAATGTGTCCTTGGGTCTCTTTCCTTCTGCCCAAGACAAATCGCTGTTGCTGCTTTTTCACTCCTCCCTGTATTACAGCTCACCGCTTGTGTGTTGGAGTAGTAATTCAACTTTTTTTTTCTCTCATAATCCTTACATTTCCTTTTTTAGCTAATCGACACCTGCTGTTCTTTGATAAAAATAGTTCAGTTAAAAATTGCATTTACTTTATTCGCCCTCAGGCCTTTTTTGTACAGTAAAACATTATTTATTTTAGGTGAAACTTTGGTCATTAATAAAATGTAAGCAGAGTTTGAGAGTTAATACATATAAATGCAAAACTAAATAAATACTCATAACTTCTGTTGATATTGTTACTTGTTGCGTTTAGATAATTTTTTGTAGAGGCTGTGGAATTAAAGTTAGTTAGTTTATTTAAAGTTTTTAAAGTTAATTAGTTTCAGTCTGTTAGTTTTAAGTATATCTCTTTGCTAGTGTGCTCCAAAAGTGACACTTTGTATTTTGGAAAATATAAAACTGATATAAGCATCCAAAGCTTGCAGTTTGTCACTTCTGCCTAAATTGATCAATTTTTTCAATCTCGTATTTCAATTTCTCATCAAATGCAATTGACCAATCAAATGCTGACATGCCCCGCCCTCTTCAAGAAACTTCTCGTTTGCTTTTCATTTGATGCGCTTGAGCTCAACCACTCTCACTGGCAGAGCTGTGAGGAAAAAAACAAACAAATCGCTATTGGCTGTTTTATTTTTAGGTGAGAAGCTACTCGTTCCCACCCTCTCTTGATTTTTCAGTTGAGAAAGGGTATATGCCCATACCCGTAAACTTCCGGTGAATGGTTGATGTGACTTTTTTATTAATTTTATACAGCATCAACGTTGTAATCAGGGCTTTACATTAACACTCGCCAACCCGCCAAATGCGGGTAGATTTCAGCACTGGTGGGTTAGACAGACACCTTCACTAGCCACTTTGGCTGGTTGAAAATCATTTTTAAATTGTAGTTTTCTTAAAAGCAGGATTCGACAATAAGGATGGCCTAATATTCATGCAAATGCGATCTTAGAATCGAGAAGCAGCATGACTGACAAATATAATTGTGTTCGTGCGGGCAAAAGAAAGCCAGTTCATTACTGAATGAGAGGATAATCATTCACGCCAAAAGCTGATGTGATGCGTGCGACTGTTTAAAACAAGTGCACGCTCCCGTTTCCTTGCTTGAAACAACTGGTGTGATCGGTTCTCTTTCAAATAGACTAGACAAAAAGTTGTTCAAGCACCCACAGTCCTGCTGCTTTCAAGAGCTCCAGATTGGTCTTTTTGTAAGCAGCACCAGTTGCTTTCGCTTTAACTATTATTTAAACAGGATGTAGGATATTAACTTCGCATTTATGTGTAGTTAACTGGTGTTAACCGTTTTTTTTTTTGTTTGTTTTTTTTAAGAAATGTTTTGTTAAATAAAATGTATAGTATACAGCTATATTTTGCTTGTTTTGACACATTATTTAAAATTTGTGGCTAAGAAATTATTATTTATTTATTTTTAGTGTGGTTAGAGATAAATTTGGTAAATCCTTTGAGCTCTAAAAAAAGTCATGTGAAATAAAAACTAATTGTAATACAACATTATGAAACCATGACACGTGCTAATGCTTACTGAGCAAGCTCATACACAGCATACACAAAAAGTAAAATGAATTAGTAGGCATGTGGACATTCCACAAAATATAAATCAAGTAATTTTAGCATGTCAAAGTCAAATTTATGCATATAAAATATATTTTCTCAACAAAAAAATGTTGGCTAGTGAAAATGGCAAGTGGCTAGTAATGTTGGAAAACTACTAGCCACACTGGCTGGTGATCAAAAAAGTTAATGTCAAGCCCTGGTTGTAATGTGCTCAAAATACAATCGGTTAAACAGACTTCAGCATTCATTTAGTTGTTGAAGTGTAAACGTAGATGAAAAGCGGTTTACATGCAAGCGCCCGTCAGGATTAGCAGGTAAGCACAGAAACACTATAGAAAATACTGGAGTATAATAAATGTTCATATTTTAAAGACATGGCGCTGGAAAACGTAATTTAATGCTGTGCTTTTTGTACAGTCTGAGACCCACTTTATATTGTATACGAGTCAGCCAGTGGAGATTGTTGATTTTTAAAGAAAACAGCTGATTTTGTAACTGCATACAGTTCACTGGAAGCGCTTGACCAGGTTTTACTGCAAAATTAAAAGTCCTTTTGCATACTTCTGTTCTGCATATACTCTATTATGTCAAACATCGAATAAAAAATACATATTTCAAAGCACTTCACGGGACCTTTAATGATGTAAATTATGTTTCTTGCACAGCATGACCATTTTTCTTCATTAGATTGTGTTGTTAGGAACACAACAAATATGCCAGGAACAACGATTATTAGTTTTGTTTTGCCTTTAAGTTATTTTTGTTTTTACTCTCTAAGTGTTGGTAGCCTTTGACTGGCAATTTATGAATCACCAAGGGTCACAGTTTGATATAAAAATCTTTTTGTCTAAAGAAATGGCCTAAGGGTGTGTAAATTACCTGCAAATTGTTATTTTACACACATATTTGGAAATTCTGTAGTCTATGTACTCTCTTTGTGCAGTTTTTTTTTGTTATCCACAGTAATTATTTAAAGAAAAATATATTTTACTATTTTATTATATTGAGTTTTATTTTAAACATTTGAAACTTTAACTTAAGTATAACCTAATTACAAATTAATAGCTTTTTTATTGGTGCTACTTTTTATTTATTACTTACTATAAGAAGTAATTAATGGTGATTAAGTGCACTTATGATATTTTTGACATCTCTATATTCGGCCAGTGATGATAAAATAAAAGCTTTTTTATTTTATGTAATTAACAATAGTTGTGAGACATTGACTGTGTTTACATGGACAAGTAATCAAGTAATCAAATTGTTTGCCTTAATCTGAATTAGACAATAATATGATTAAGGTGTTTACATGAGTTGCTTTTTGAATGTTATAGCACATTGTTCAATTAACATCATTTAGTCACCGTGCTATTCCGAGTTTCATGAAATTTTAGATGTTTCATTTTTAATTTGTCAACTTTTAACTGCAGTTTGGCACTTTCACTTTTATTCTGGAACATTTCATGCAAAATGAAGTGAGATATTGAGATGAAATGAGACAAACGAGATATTAGACGCAAATATGAACTGCTGGAAGAGTGTTGTTTTCACTGACTCGGTAGGTGCGGAGAATAGTGTCAAACAGCCACGCGTGTCGCAAAATGCGTTGAAAAATCCTACACGATGGTAATAGTTTAATTGAGGTGTTTACATGTCTGTACTGCAGTTCATTAATGCGACTAAAATTGGCATGCTCCATGTCTTAATTCGATTTCTGTTTAGTTTCATTATGACCTTAATCAGATTAAATTAATCAAAAATCGCTGTTTACATGGCAGACTCTCAATCAGAGTATTGTCTTAATCATAATAAAATCGTATTATTAGTATCCATGTAAATGTACTCTGTCTCTTTTGAAAGTCCACAATGCTTGCCTTCTTTTAAAAGAAAGTGACTTTTTTTTTTTTTTTTTTTTCTAAAACAAAATCTATTGTCTTTCAACAGGGGCCAAAAGTGGTAAATGGTAACAGCAGTGCTTCAACTTCCTCTGTCTCCAGCTCTTTCTAACCATTTTCTTTTCAATGGATTTAGTGCTTCTTCATTACTCATTTAGGCTTTTTTCCTACCATTCATTAAAAGGTTATCTAAACTTGTATTGGATATGGATTAATGTTATTTATTTTAAAGACTTTTTAATAGGCTCTAGTTGTATGCTGTTGAGTACAATATGCTTAAAGGGATAGTTCACCCAAAATGAACATTTACTTGGCAATTACTCACCTTCAAGTTTTTATATTCCGTTGAACACAAAGAAAATATTTTTGAGGAAAGCTGAGAACCTGTAATCGTTTACTTGCATAGCAGGAAAAGCAAATAATGTGGAAGTCAATCGTTACATGTTTCAACCTTTCTTCAGAATATATTCTTTTGTATTCAACAGAAGAAAGAAAGTCAAACGGGTTTAAAACGAGTAAAGGATGACAAAATTTTCAGCTTTGGGTGAACTATCCCTTTAAGACTTTGATTTGTTACTTGAAGTAGCTCTATGCATGTTATAATGTTTGTTATTGAATACTTAAAAAAAATGATTTTTGTAGCTGTTCAAAGTTTGGGATTTTTAAACTCTTTTTGAAATAAGTTTCACATAAAAAAAAATATTTACTTGAAATTACAGTAAAAACTGTCAAATTGTGAAATAAAATTTTAAAATATCTGTTTTCTATTTAAATGTATGTTAATATGATCTTTTTGTGTTAGTAAAGCTGAGTTTTTAGCATCACAACAATGTTGTTTACTATATTTTAATTTTTTTTTTTACTTTTATTTATAAAAAAAGTAAAAAAAAATGTTTTTTTTTGTTAAGAGTAATAATTTTATTGCTGAAAATAATTATTTCTTGTTTGTCAGTTTTGTAAAAATTTTATATGTTTTATAAATTTAATATTTCTGGACAAATACATGAATTTTAAGAAGTATATCATAAATGCTGGAAAACAGAGGTAGGCCCAGCTTCACAAACTAGGCTTAGCTTAAGCCAGGACTAGACCTTAGTTAAATTAGGCTATTTAAGCCGCATTTATAAAAATGGCCTTAGAAAAATACATTACTGGTGTGCATCGGAGACAAAAAATGACACTGCCATATTTTAAGACATCTCACTCCAAGTTATTTTCAGTTAAGAGAGCTCAAACATGCAATTTAATCCAAGACTAGCCTTAAATCTTGTTTGTGAAACCGGGGGTTAAAGTTTTAACTGCATTGATCAGCTTTAATCTCAAGCATTTTTAAATACAATATAGTGTTTTTTGTGCATTATAAAGTGGTTGTGCATACTTGCAACCTGTCTCTTCTGCTCCATCTCTTCTTTTTCAGAGCCAGCCACCGGTCCCGAATATGATGAAACCAGGTCCCACCATGCTTCAGTCTCTACCCCCACCCACCACTTTCAGTGTCCCAGCACAGGGGCCTCCTCCATCTCTCCTGCAGGCCCAGCTATCCGCCGTATCTCTGGCTCCACTCCTGCAGAACCCACCGCAGCCACTGCTGCCCCAGCCACCCCCTAAAGGTACATCAACCCCTCAGCCTTTACCAGAGTCATGCTGTAGTGGATTGTCTGGTTAGGGGTTCCAACTTTTATATTATTGATAATTTAAATATATATATATATATATATATATGTGTATAAAGTCAGTCCCACGTGGATATAAGACTAGTGACTACCCAAAGACAACAGTAAATCAAACAAAATGAAACCAGCTTAATTTACCCAAGCGTATTAGTAATTTAGCTCATTTTACAAGGAATATTTCAATCTTTCTTTTTTACAACACAAAAAAACAACATTTAGAACAAAAAGAAATTAATATGTGCATAGTCTTAAAGTAATTCAACAATCACATAAACTCAATTAATCTAGAGAGGTACCTCTTTTACAATGACAATAATCTTTAGTCAATTTAGGGCATAATTCACATGAATTAGATCACTGTGATTCACTTCAAATAGTTTCAACATTCAATGATTCAATCCAAACATTTGGAAGATTCAGTGATTCATTGTAAACAGTTCACTCAGATCTAATAGTTTAGTGGCTCAGTAATGAACTTCAAACAGTTCAAACATTCAGTGATTCACTGTAAACAGTTCACTCAGGTCTAATAGTTCAGAGGCTCAGTGATCAATTCATACGGTTCAAACATTCAGTGATTCATTGTAAACAGTTCACTCAGTTCTAATAGTTCAGAGGCTCATTGATCAATTCATACGGTTCAAACATTAAGTGATTCATTGTAAACCGTACACTCAGTTCTAATAGTTCAGAGGCTCAGTGATGAACTTCAAACATTCAGTGATTCATTGTAAACAGTTCACTCAGTTCTAATAGTTCAGAGGCTCATTGATCAATTCATACGGTTCAAACATCAAGTGATTCATTGTAAACCGTACACTCAGTTCTAATAGTTCAGAGGCTCAGTGATGAACTTCAAACATTCAGTGATTCATTGTAAAATGTTTATTCAGTTCTAGTAGTTCGGAGGTCCAATGATTCAATTCAACCATTCATGAATAATTTGCCTCAATTCAAACCTACTGTATCTCCATTCCAGTAGTGCTGAAGATCAATGATTCAATTCAAACAGTTCAAGTGCTCAATAGCTACGTTTCCATCCATCTATTTTTATGCACATTTTGAATCTGCGCATAAAAAACGGTTGATGGAAACGCAATGATGCGCGTAAATTTTGTAAATGCCTATTAAAAATGTATCCGCATAACTGAGTAGGATAAACTTTTTATTCGATAAGAAAAGATGCGCATAAACTACGATGGAAACACTTTTACTGCACAAATTCCAGTATGCACATTGAAAAAAGATCATGTGCTTTTGTTATAAGAGATCATGTGATGATAAAAATGTGTGTAAATGGACAAACCAGCAGGCTGAGCACATTGTAAACCATCTGAAATGTTGTTTTGGTAATTTTAAAACGCCAAACTTAATTTCTCACTTAAAACATCTGACATGATTGACAGATACCTGTTCTTTTAATTGTGAACACTGATCTTTGGTCAATTAGTTTTTTTTACTAGTTTTTGAACTGTATTAAAATAACTGGATGAAGTTATCTGAGCTTATTCTGTGTGCTTGTGTTCAGTTGGAAGGTCAGATTTATCAGCTCTCAGAAACCATGATCAGCAATGCAGTGATTGGCTGGCAGCATAATGACATTGTCTAATTAATATACCTGCCGTGAGAACAAAATGACATCAAAGGTTGATGAGACAAAACTGCTTGTTAAATGATATGCAGTTACATTTGACCATTTCTAGTATTTGTAGTAATTAAAATAAAATTAGCATTTTATTATATTGTATTTGTATCTAACAATTCATTTAAATTTACCCGTGTAGAAGATTTACTAGTGATAGAAGCAAATATAGACGTTTCTTAATTCCATAAGGCATTTTAACTATTCAAATAAATTTTGTTTCAAAAAAAAGAATTTAGAATTGTGTCGTGTCACGTCACACAATGATTGACAACCCACTGAACCAGTGAGTGTGCAATAAAACAACAACGTGTCCAATAGATGAATAAACGTCACTATATTTTAAAAGATCATGCATCCATTAGCTAAATTTTCCATCAGTCAAACTAGAAAGTAAGATACTGGCTAAAGTAGCTTACAAATATGCATATGCAGTACGTCAAAACACTCAACTGCTTTATTTAGATTTTAGTAACTATAACTTTGACTCTTTATTCGGTTCATTTTATTTGTAACACTGTAAGCTATGACATCGACTTGCTTTTTACTACAAAGACACCGTTTTCGACTGCAAGTAGCATAGTAAACAATGTAAACATTAGGTCTCTAGATGAAATGGTGACAAATGAATAACCATTTATAATACAACACTATGCACACATTTAGCTGATACATTCCTTAAAATCTTCCCATTAAAAAAACAACTAGCTACAATGGCTGCTTAAGGGTTGTAGCTTTAGACTGATGTATAGTTTGTCAAGATTACTTGTGTTCTTTTTGATGTAATCTGTTCGTAAACACTGAAATGTGCAAAAACAGCATCCCAGTGCGTCCACGTTCTGATGCTGGCTAATAGGTTAAGAAGTGGTCTGAATCACCTGGGCTGCATCAAGCCATCATCTATTAGCTGTCACTGTTTAAATTAATGCACAGCTCAGACAAGGGACTCCATGACTTCAAGAAAATAGTCAGATTTATTTATTGCTTTACAAATAAAGATCTCACTGAGAAAATTGGTCATGTCTATTTTTGTAGATTAGAAATTATTTAACTATTTTTTAGATTGTAGTTTTATACCTAATTTAACTAGAACTAGACCCAGCATTCTACACCATTCTGACATGCTGACCAGCCTGACATGCTGGAATGTTCCACAATTTGAATTATTATTATTATTATTTTTTTAATACTCTATTCATCATTTATGTTAAGCTGCTTTGTCTCAATCTACATTATGTGAGTGAAGGAACTACAGTTGCAATCAGAATTATTGAACCCCCTTTGAATTTTTTTTCTTTTATAAATATTTTCCAAATGATGTTTAACAGAACAAGGACATTTTCACAGTATGTCTGATCATATTTTTTTCTTCTGGAGAAAGTCTTATTTGTTTTATTTTGGCTAGAATAAAAGCAGTTTTTAATTTTTAAAACCCATTTTAAGGTCAAAATTATTAACCCGTTTAAGCTATTTATTTTTTCCATAGTCTACAGAACAAACCATCATTATACAATAACTTGCCTAATTACCCTAACCTGCCTAGTTAACCTAATTAACCTAGTTAAGCCAAATGTCACTTTAAGCTGTATAGAAGTGTCTTGAAGAATATCTAGTCAAATATTATTTACTGTCATCATGTCAAAGATAAAATAAATCAGTTATTAGAGATGAGTTATTAAAACTTTTATGTTTAGAAATGTGTTGAAAAAATCTTCTCTCCATTAAACAAAAATTGGGGAAAAAAATAAACAGGGGGGCTAATAAATCAGGGGGTTGAATAATTCTGATTGCAACTGTATGACGTCAATTTGTATGCAAAAACCCGAAGCATTTTAGCAGTTCTGGTTCCCTTATCCCAAAGTCAATGTTTTTTTTTTATCAATAGGATTTCAGTTAAATCACTTAAATAAGGTCTGTGGCAAACACAAACTCATGATACTTTCACGTTTTATTCTACGGCTTAAAACACATCAGTTACATCCCACTCACTATTTTTTTTTATCGGTTACGCTTCTTTAAAAAGACGGTTGCTGTCATGTTGCTAAATCGCACTACAGGCGGTGTCAGAGACATTATACGTTATCCAGCTGAACTGGTTTGGAATGCAGCTCGCTTTTGTTGGGCATTTGGATTTGTCTGTGATTTAAGTATTTTCATGAATAGTATTTTATAGTTTGTAGTATTTTTCAAATTGGGAATTTATATTGTGTGTAGATAATGCCTTCACTTGTAGAGACCGAGCACTCTGAAGGCACTGTAGTCCATTTATAGCCTAATGTTAGCTTTTCAGTTCTTGCGTTTTCAGATCCAAAAGTGCTAAAAGTTGTATTTTCGTGTGAGAATTATCCGGCTGGACAAACGTGTAAGTGTAATGAACTGTGTTTGAACACAGAGCTTATTATTTGCAAACTTTGAAAAGCCCATGGGAAAATCCTTTAGGTATTTTAATGAGGGAACCAGTTTTATGCTAGCAGCCGATTAGCCTACAAGATGGCGTCATAGTTCCTCCACTCTATAAAAAGTGCTTTAAAGGTGCTGTATGTAAGTTTTTGGCACTACTAAAGCATAAAAATACCATAATATGTGTGCAGATATTTAAGAAACATCCCAAGTGAACATACCTGTTTAGCTGAAAAACAATGCTGAAGTCAGATACTGCTTTGAAAATGTTTTTTTTCATTCTGGAACGCTGTCTTTGTTTAGGTAAATTTAACCTGCACAATGCCAGTTTAGCCAGTTATATTTCAGCACCCCGGCTTGTCTTGTTTAAAAACAGCGTATTTCATTCATTCATTCAGAAAGACTCTGAAAGCATGTGTCTGTGAGCGAAATTGCAACATAGCAGACCTTGAAATGATACAGATTCAGTTTCACATGAGGTTTTTAATTAGCAAATTATATAAATATTAAGAACATAAACATTAGGTGAGCAGGTTACATTGTAATCACGTGTACCAACAACACGCTTTGTAACGAGATACGCAGTGATGAGCAATTTGGCTGTTTGCACCAAACGAAACACGACAGAAAATTAAATACAACCTTTCAGAAGCACAGAATATGCACTCACTCATGAAATGGTAAGGTTTATAATCTATTTAATGCATGTTAACCCTCTTTAACATTATATAATGTAGATGCTGAATCACTCATGTGTTTAGTGGTATAGTTCAATTTCAAATGGTTTATTGTATTTTCAAGATCTGAGGTGAACTATCTGCTTCTGCTTTCAGTGTATGGCAATAAATGTCATGTAAAGTGGCATTCAAACTCACATTGTTTGCATTTAGCACTGAATAAAGCACACCAGGTTTACCTGAGGTGATCACTGTCATAGGTTTCTGTTGTTCAGCTGTGAGAAATAGAAGCAGTTTCTAATATATCAATTCAAGGTGTTGGTTACAACCAAAGCTCCTTTTAATATGGAAAATATTCCCTCTATCGCGAGTCTTAGCTTTTTTTAGAACACAGTTTAAATCACTCGCTCCTGTACTCAATCTGGCAACCCACGCTTGCGCTTATTTTGATCCAGGAGTGCAATACCTAGTCAACCACTGGGTGTCAAACTTACATACTGCATCTTTAAAAATTAAAATTAATTGAATAAAATAGATGACAAACATTTTAGTTTAGTTTACAATTTTTAAATAAGTTTATTTTTATTTTCCTCAATTCAAACAGATTACTCTTGTAAGAAAATAAAAGTGGTTGGCTCGACTCAGACTTTAAGCTAACCTTCTTTAAATGTTAAATTTACTCCTGTTTTGGTGAAATAAGCTACTTTTGAGCATGTTTGAGTGGGGCATTAAAAGCACTTCTTTTTGGTCTATTTGGACCCAAGAAATGGAAAAAAACTAGTGTAAATTTGTCAGGAGCACCTGTGTCTGTTTGACTTGTCATCTCAGCAATACCACAACCTGGTCAAAAAAGAAAAAAGTTGAGGAGAAATTGCTTGTTCCCTTCAAAGGCCAGGTGAGCAAAATAAGTACATTTTCTACCCCACTAAAGGCTTCTTTCTCATTATGTAGTTAATAACAAAAGATATAATTTGTGACCTTTCATTGTTTCCATGTCACTTTTCACATGTTTGGTTGTGAGACGTAGTTTGCTGACTGATACAAAGTTGCCAGCAATTCTCTTATTGTAAAGTCATGCAGTGTGAAAAACCCATGTTGCCGATCCATCCTGCAGTGTAAACCCAGCAACGACAGAATGCTACTCCAGATAGTCATGCAGTGTGAAAACATCTGTGACACGACTATAAAAATCATGCAGTTTGAACTCGGCATAACAGAGCAGTCCATGTATGAAAAACAGACTCCAGACCTGATATCGTTGCCTCTGTCTTTCTGCCGCCTGCAGACTCTGTGTTTTCTGGAGGTTTACTGCAGCCTCCAGTGCGGATGATGCCTCAGCCTCAGCAGGTGAGGCGCGTGGAGCCCTCGCCTCGCTTCCCCAGCCGCAATGACCGGCCAGAGCTCATCCTGAGGAAAGATGATCGCAGGTCAGCACTCAAGCATACACCAAATTCTCAGTGCTTACCAAGACTGATGTAAAACCAAAAAAAATAAAAATGTTGTCAGCCTTTTTTTGATGTTAATATCTATGCTTTATTTTGCCTGTGTTTGGTTAGCCGTGAAAGAGAAAGAGAGAGAAGACGATCGAGAGAACGCTCACCCATGCGGAAACGCTCTAGAGATCGATCTCCTCGCCGAGAACGTTCCCCAAGACGGCCACGCAGAGTCGTCCCAAGATATACTGTGCAATTCTCCAAATTCTCTCTCGATGGGTAAGTTGATGACAGATAAGTTTTGCAGAGATGGTTTGTTTTCTAGTTTTGATTGTTGGTGGGTTGTCGTTTTTTTTCGGTGCATTTTTTATGTTGTTGTGTTGTTTTATTTTGGGTTTTTATTGTAATGTCTTTTTTAAATAAACAAAACATTTTGATGACTGAGGGCCGTTCACACTGAGCACATCTTTGTGTCTAAAAACATGAGATGCAGTGCTTTCGGTTGGTTTTTAAAAAATCGTCTTCACTGCTAATTTATTTTAATGTCATATAAAACAGTGGTCATGCCAACTTGCTACTGTAAACAGAACTCTGGGTTTTTCTTAGTGGTCCATTGGCTTTGCGACTGACATTGATGAGTGTAAAAGTTGACATTTCTTTATCTTGACACAATGTCTGAAAAATGTGGTGCGAGAAATGCAATGTGAGGCATTGCAAAAGATGTGAGCGTAATGTCACACACCTCTGCCAAGTGCATGAGAAACAGATGAGACGTACTGCATTGGAATGGAAAAATGTGTTATGTGTTAATGACCCTTTAGGACTAAGCATGGGACAATAACCGGTTTCAAGGTTTACCGTGGTTAGGAAAATTCAAGGTTTTAAAACTGCTAAAATTTTCTGTTATACCATTTACACCTATTTTATTTAGTTTTTTAGAGCAACAGTATCCCCAGCCGAAAAGGACCCTCCACATCAAAAGCTACTGGTCAGGCCACGGTTCAGGAAACATTATACACCAACATCTAAGCATGTTTTGGACCTAAACAGTTCAGTTGCGTACTTTGTATCCAAAGAAAAGAAAGATATCCAAAATCTTTGTTTTTGAAGCTAATGAAGACAGCAGAAGTCAATGATTTATTTTAAGTATTTAGCCTGACATGTTTACTGCTTCAAAATATCTAAAATGTTTCTTAAAATAAAATATATAGTGTTCAAAGGGGGAAACAAGTTGTTGTTTTTTGCACAGACAGTTAAAAAAGAACATTTTAGAGCAGTGATCACAATACTGTCAAACCGTGATATTCTTATCCAAGGTTATCATACAGTCAGAATCTTATACCCGCTCATGCCCACTTAGGACGATATTCAGTTAATGATCACCTTTCTCTGGTTTCGACAGATACAATTGTGACATGATGGAGTTGCGGCGGAGGTATCAAAGCCTCTACATCCCTAGTGACTTCTTTAACGCTGTGTTTACCTGGGTGGATGCCTTCCCCTTAACAAGACCTTTCACTTTCGGAAACTACTGTAACTTCCACATCATGCATAAAGAGGTGGACTCGCTGGTTAAAAACACAGCAGTGCTGGACCCGCCTGATGCCAATCACACCTACAGTGCAAAGGTAGAGTCAGAATAATGCTTATTTCCATTTCAGAGGATTTATGACAGTCATGGTTATTTTGGTAATGGTTATAGGTGATGCTGCTGGCCAACCCCAGTCTAGATGAACTGTATCACAAGTCATGTGCTCTGTCAGAAGATCCAGCCGAGCTCAGAGACTCGTTCCAGCACCCTGCCCGCCTCATCAAGGTACGGCTCTCTAGATTACGCCTCTAAATGCAGCTAACTGGTTTTGTGCAATAAGCTTGCATTAAATGTAATGTCTAACTTGTGTGCTTTTTAATGGCAATTGTTTTGCATTTGCACTGTAGCAGTTTCACAGGAATGGACAACATTGTTTTTTATCACTGTTGTGGTGTCAGGCTGTTATTTAGCCACTAGAGCACAGTACTAGCTACATTTCCATGCACCTACAGGGAGTGCAGAATTATTACGCAAGTTGTATTTTTGAGGATTAATTTTATTATTGAACAACAACCATGTTCTCAATGAACCCAAAAAACTCATTAATATCAAAGCTGAATATTTTTGGAAGTAGTTTTTAGTTAGTTTTGAGCTATTTTAGGAGGATATCTGTGTGTGCAGGTGACTATTACTGTGCATAATTATTAGGCAACTTAACAAAAAACAAATATATACCCATTTCAATGATTTATTTTTACCAGTGAAACCAATATAACATCTCAACATTCACAAATATTCATTTCTGACATTCAAAAACAAAACAAAAAAAATCAGTGACTTATATAGCCACCTTTCTTTGCAAGGACACTCAAAAGCCTGCCATCCATGGATTCTGTCAGTGTTTTGATCTGTTCACCATCAACATTGCGTGCAGCAGCAACCACAGCCTCCTAGACACTGTTCAGAGAGGTGTACTGGTTTCCTCCTTGTAAATCTCACATCTGATGATGGACCACAGGTTCTCTATGGAGTTTAGATCAGGTGAACAAGGAGGCCATGTCATTAGTTTTTCTTCTTTTAGACCCTTTCTTGCCAGCCACGCTGTGGAGTACTTGGAAGCGTGTGATGGAGCATTGTCCTGCATGAAAATCGTGTTTTTCTTGAAGGATGTAGACTTCTTCCTGTACCACTGCTTGAAGAAGGTGTCTTCCAAAAACTGGCAGTAGGACTGGGAGTTGAGCTTGACTCCATCCTCAACCCGAAAAGGAGCTCTCTGCCCTTTACCGATCCAGCCACGGGCCCATCCATCTGGCCCATCAAGACTCACTCTCATTTCATCAGTCTATAAAACCTTAGAAAAATCAGTCTTGAGATATTTCTTGGCCCAGTCTTGACGTTTCAGCTTGTGTGTCTTGTTCAGTGGTGGTCGTTTTTCAGCCTTTCTTACCTTGGCCATGTCTCTGAGTATTGCACACCCTGTGCTTTTGGGCACTCCAGTGATGTTGCAGCTCTGAAATATGGCAAAACTGGTGGCAAGTGGCATCTTGGCAGCTGCACGCTTGACTTTTCTCAGTTCATGGGCAGTTATTTAGCACCTTGGTTTTTCCACATGCTTCTTGCGATCCTGTTGACTATTTTGAATGAAACACTTGATTGTTCGATGATCACGCTTCAGAAGCTTGGCAATTTTAAGAGTGCTGCATCCCTCTGCAAGATATCTCACTATTTTTGACTTTTCAGAGCCTGTCAAGTCCTTCTTTTGACTCATTTTGCCAAAGGAAAGGAAGCTGCCTAATAATTATGCACACCTGATGTAGGGTGTTGATGTCATTCGACCACACCCCTTCTCATTACAGAGATGCACATCACCTAATATGCTTAATCGGTAGTAGGCTTTCGAGCCTATACAGCTTGGAGTAAGACAACATGCATAAAGAGGATAATGTGGTCAAAATACTCATTTGCCTAATAATTCTGCACTCCCTGTATTTTTATGCACATTTTGGATATGCGCATAAAAAACGGTTGATGGAAACGCCATGATGCGCATAAATTTTGAAACTCCACATAAAAAATGTATGTGCATAACTGAGTAGGATAAACATTTTATTAGATAAGAAAAGATGCGCATAAACTACGATGGAAACACTTTTACTGCACAAATTCCAGTATGCGCATTGAAAAAAGGTCATGTGATTTTGTTATAAGAGATCATGTGATGATAAAAATGTGTGTGAATGGACAAACCAGCAGGCTGAGCACATTGTAAACCATCGGAAATGTTGTTTTGGTCATTCTAAAATGCCTTACCATTGAAATATTAGTGTTATTTTATTATTAATGACCTCC
This sequence comes from Danio tinwini, assembly GCA_903798205.1. Taxonomy (NCBI): domain Eukaryota; kingdom Metazoa; phylum Chordata; class Actinopteri; order Cypriniformes; family Danionidae; genus Danio; species Danio tinwini. The sequence continues at coordinate 3,049,215 of CAIGQZ010032254.1, read as the reverse complement.
AGAATCAAGAGCATCTGTGCTTTGCGAATGACACCTTCAAACGCCAACGCATGTTCACTGCATGTCACAATTTCCTTCTGAAGCGCAAGTCATTTATTAAATGAAGAAAAGATTCACGCGGCATCTCTTATCACAGCAAATTCTGTTTTTCCTGTTGATATTTGGCGGCAGTTAATCAGGAAGGGACGATTTTGTTCGCTTTGACTCGTTGGATGGAAACGCTGCTTTATTCGCACATCTTTTACCCGATAATCGAGTTTTGCGCATAAAGTTCATTCGCATTTTTGGATGAAAACATAGCTACTGACTGCTTGTATTACATTGATATTCTTCATCAGTTATTTGTCAGAGATTTCTCCATAATGATAACTCAGCCTTGGCTTGAACTGAGCCAAAGCAGCTAGCTTTGAGATTAATCATAACATTAAGTGTAGTTTAAAGGTGCCATAAAGGGGGTCAGACACTGCCGTGCAATGCAGCAACATGCATTTTACAATTCTAAACATAGATTTCTATCAGGGTACGCACATCGACAGCAGCTGTTTGCGGCACCCAGCTACGACTTGGGACACTTCATATTTCTGCCATGCCACAGAGCGCCATCTAAATAGTTTCATATTAAATAACATTCAAATGTGCGCATCTGGTGTGCGATACTTCCAACTGTCATCTGCGTGCCGTGTCGCTGTGCTGAGCAGCGCATCCGGTGTGTGACCCGCCTATACAGTGCACTTATTCAATATGTTAAATTGTGAAAAAATACAGGTTATAATTTATGTTAATTCCAATTAAATCTTTTTTTTTTTTCCCATATAACCTATTTCTGGATGTTCTGAAGTTAAATATGTTCTGAAAAATGCCTTGTTCTGTCCATTCCATCTATCCATTGTTCTGTTCATTCTTTCATCAAGTTAAACACAATTAAGACAAAACATATTAGAATATATTCAGTGTACTTGATGAAGCAGTCAATGCATGCACTATTAAAAAAAATAGGATAGGCTACTTGTACATTTACCTGCAGGCATAGCAGACGCCAGCTGATTGTGTTTAAAACAAGTTTATTCAAATTTAATTTTGTATAATTAAAAAAAAGCATTATTACATTAAACTTTACCTTACAGTAATCTTTGCTAAAATATCCAATTTTTATCTATCCATTTATCCCTTTGACTGCCGCTCTATCAAACGGTTGTTTAAACATGTTTTTACTGTTTTAAATAATGACTGTTAAAGTCATTTAAAGAATGACTGTTTTATATGATAGTTTACACACACAGCATTGTTGGTTTACAAAAAACATCAAAACAAACATAATCCTGTTGCACTACTACACTTGATTTTGGTTTTATTGCAAGAAAACAAAAAAACAAGAAAACATGTTAAATGAGAATCTGAAATATTTTATGGCATACTTCAAAATTTTGTATATGTATTAATTCTGGTACTTTTACCATAAGCTGACATATCAACCATTTGGTAGAGGTTTATATTTTAGAAATGATGGGATGTGTTGGAAAAAAATGCATTGAGTGTGTTAACTAGTGACATTAGGAGTTAAGAAATGCAATCCAAACATTTTTTTCTTGGTGGGGTAGTTAAAGGGTTATAAAGCGAACGAAGAAATGTAATCATGTTATTTAAATCACTTTAGTTTTTTGTCTGTATCTGCATCAGAAAATCTATAAAAGAAAAAGAAAATCTGATAAAAAAAAAATCAGAGTAATAATTTTATAGTTTGCCAAACTAAGATATGAATGTTTACTGTTTATTTTACAAAAAAAACTGCTGCTAATGAAGAAAAGAGATTGGTTAAATGAGTGGCTTTTTCTGGCATACTCAGTGTATGAGCATATCATTTAGAGCAGCACAAGTATGAAGTAAATGATGTAGTAATTTTAGTAAGGCATAATTATTTGCAAATAAAGAACAAAAAAGAATGAGATCTACAGCTACAGGCTAACTGGTCCATTTTTTTTATTTATGTAAATGTTTTTTACAATTAAGCACATCCATAAAAGTGTTGAGAAAATGCCAAACCTTATCTGAAATGTGTATATATAAGTTCACTTGTTCAGTTTTTCTATGAAGACTCTGAGGGCGTACTCACATATGACAGTAGCCCTGAACCGGGCCGAAGCACGCTTGTCCCCCTTCCCGTCTCCCCCGATGGCCTGAGCACGCTTACGTCATTGATGCGCTGTCCAGTAAGTGCTCTCGTTCAGCACAGTGGAGATTTCTTTAGTTATATCGCTTTAGTCGTTTGGGATGCAGTCACACTCAGTCAGATATTTCGGCAAACAGATCAGCCACATTTGACGCTTATAAACAATCATAAAGTCCTCGTGCTGCAGGAATTAGGTGGTTTGCTAAAGGTGCAGCTGGCGTGCAGTGAGGGGTTTGCGTCTTTAACCTTCCTGTCGTGTTCGGGTCAAATTAGACCAGTTTACAACTTAAAATATTCATAAATATTGTGTTTTACATCTGATTGCCTTAAGGTTTTATGACATCCTCCACACTGCACTTGAACATAAAAAGTGATGATCACCTCTTTAATTGAATTTTGAGTGTTTTAATTAACCAAGTTACACTTGTGGTGTTCCCGGTCAAAAGTGACCGCCATAGGAAATGAATGGGTATCCAGACAATAGTCATCCATCAGACAGAAAACATCCCCATACACACCACCCCAACTCGCTCACTCACTCACTCACTTTTCAGACTGAACAATGTCTTTTGCAGCTACACATCTTTTTTTTACATGCTTGTGACAATCCTCCAGCCTGATCTCACAGGGAAACATAACTATTTTACGTTTTGTCTGTTTAGTGGCCAATTTATGCTAATTTCTTTCTTTCTTTCTTTCTTTTTCTTTCTTTCTTTTTTTTTCTTTCTTTCTTTCTTTCTTTCTTTCTTTCTTTCTTTCTTTCTTT
>CAIGQZ010032254.1:3026508-3046272 GCA_903798205.1 Danio tinwini | reverse complement strand
TTTCTTTCTTTCTTTCTTTCTTTCTTTCTTTCTTTCTTTCTTTCTTTCTTTCTTTCTTTCATTAATTTTTTCTCTTTTCTTTCTTTTTTTCTCTTTTCTTTCTTTCAATCGTTCTTTCTTTCTCTTTCGTTCGTTCGTTCTTTCTTTCTTTCATTTGTTCTTTCTTTCTCTTTCTTTCGTTCGTTCCTTTCTCTTTCTTTCGTTCGTTCCTTTCTCTTTATTTTGTTCTTTCTTTCTTTCTTTCTTTTGTTCTTTCCTTCTCTTTCTGTCTTTTTTCTTTCTTTTTTTCTTTTTTCTTTTTTCTTTTTTTCGTTCGTTCCTTTCTCTTTATTTTGTTCTTTCATTTGTTCTTTCTTTCTCTTTCTTTCTTTAGTATAATTATACTATTAAAGTATAATTAGTGCTGGTTCTGTGTCCATACTAACCATCCATATCCTCAGTCACTATTCCCTACATTAGTACACTAATATACTTCAACTGAAGGACTGAATGAAAATTTGAGCACTCATTACACAGGAAAGGATACAGTTTTGTTTGTGCTTTGCTGATTGATAAATCATTCAGATGGATTAGAATTTCAATTTCTTTGGTTAGACTCTGAGATCATTATTTTAGCAAGCTGTCTATTGGTAATGAAACCAAGTATTTAGATTTTTGTTGTCTATTGTTCATTTTGTAATACATTTTCAGTGTCTATTTGTATTTTCACTGCAGTTATTTTATGTCTAATTCTGTAAATTCATGTTAAACACTACTTTGAGACAGTGTTCACAGCTAAAGAATGTTAAATAACTATTTGGTGGTGGATTTTTTTTTTGCTAATATAAGAGCAGTTAAAACAGACAAATTTGACCGGGAACACTAAAGTAAGGGGTGGTATGTGAACACAACAGGAGGGTTAATAATCTACGTCAATTTTGTGTTCATTGAACAGTACGAATGATTAATAAATCCATATCAAACAGTCCCTTAAAAGTCATGTCTCGTCTTCAGTTTTGGGCTCAGGCGCGCTTTGCACTCACACTAGCCCAAGTGAACCGCACTCTGGCCCACCTCTTCCAACCAGGCCAGGGCAGGCCAACTGAACCATGCCTGAACCCGATTCAGAGCACTTACACTTCTTAAATGATCCGGGAAACGGGCCTGGGCACGATTCGGATAGCATAGTGTGTGTACGCCCTGAATGACATTTTTATTTTCCGACCCTGCAATTGGAAACTATTAACTATTGTGTTCACTCGTGCACCTCTTGACATCAACAATGTTTGTCCACTCCTGTGTTTAATGTGGGGGTTTTGTAATGGTGTCGGGGAGCTGACTGTGATGTCTTTGTCCTATTCCATTGCTGAACGCTTTGCTGTGTGGAATAAGCTCATCTGATGTGGTCTCTCCCCGTGTCTGCCACATTCGTCGTCTTCATCCCACTTGACCACCTCCCAGCATGGTAACCCATTTCAAACTCCTCTGTTTTCAGTTCCTGGTGGGGATGCGGGGCAAGGATGAGGCCATGGCCATCGGGGGTCACTGGTCTCCCTCTTTGGATGGGGCCGACCCAGAACACGATGCCTCAGTCCTTATAAAGACAGCCGTACGTTGTTGTAAGGCTCTGACAGGCATTGATCTGAGTTTATGTACCCAGTGGTAAGTACAGCTCCTTTTTCGGTTTGTGTCGATGCGTCTCCTTGTAATCTCCATATGTGCGTCTTTTAATATATAAATATATATATATATATATAAAAAAAGGCTCAGCAGACCCAACATCCAAATATCTGTGACGCGCTGCATGGTTTTGACACAGCAGTGTATCTCCTGACATGTTTGAAGCTTTTTGTGTTCATGATTTGTTATTTTTTTTTGCAATGTTTATGCTAGCGTGTGTAGCAGTCCTGCCTCTATATCTATACATGTGGTGAATGCATTGATTCTTTTGCTCCGAGAGCAGAGCCAGAGGAGTCGCCGCCGCCATCGTTACTTTCTGTTCTCTCTGACCTTTGCCTTGTGTTAAATATCTTACATATTTAACTTGCTTTCACTGTGTCTGAATCTGTCCTTCTCTCACACCCCTGGGGGTTCGTTTGCGATCTTTCACGAGCAGCCGGTTCAGATTGACGGGTGCCGGTGGGAGGGGCCTGACGCAGGGGGAGGGTCTTTTTTGTTTTGTTTTGTTGTTGATTTGTTTTTTAGCTGTCGATATTGTCTGTCGACCTCCCTGATGCGTGGCTGCCGCTCACCCTGAGAAACCCCCGTGGAGTTACGCAGACTGTATTTTCATGCGTGTGTCATTCGGGGGGCCGAGGGGATTGCTGCTTTTTGTACGCGTGTGCGTGTGTCTGTGTGTGTTGGGGGAAATGGGACATGTCTCACAGAATGTTTCTTTCCAACGCGCTTCTTCCTTTGCGACAGGTATCGTTTTGCAGAGATACGCTATCACCGCCCTGAGGAGACTCACAAAGGGCGGACAGTCCCCGCACATGTGGAGACAGTGGTTTTATTTCTCCCGGATGTTTGGCATTGTCTTCCTACCCGCTCAGAGTGGGAGGAGCTGTCCCGTGGACTCAAGGAGCAGCTGGCAGAGAAACTCTTGGCTGAACGGAAGGAGGCTGATGGAGAACAGGCACTGAACGCTAATCCCTCTCTTCTCATTTCCGCTTCTCACAGGCACAGGAATAGACAAGCTTAACACTCAGAAAGCACAGAAAAGAAACAGACAAGTATCACAGGCATCATACAGAACCCACTTTTACCATCCCTCTTCCTCTCATCCCTGTCTCATCCCTGACCCTCCACCCCATTTCTTCCTGCTCTCCCTCTGTCACGCAGTCTCACACACAGCGGAAGAGCTTAGGTCCTACTTTATGACACCTGCCGCAACTGGCAAAACAGCTTCCAGCTCCGGCCTGATTGAGAGAGCGCTACCTTTCCAAATGTAATTCATCAAATCTGATTTTATTGCAAGAGTCATTGAGACCAATTGGGAAGTGATTGCTGGAATCTGGAGAGCCAGTTGCGTTTTTGATGTTTGTGTGTGTGTTTTTTTTTAGTTTCCTGTTCAGTATTCGATATCTGCCGAACTCTCTTTTGAGTTCTGTCTCTTGTCTGTCTCTTTTTTTTATTACTATTATGTTATTTACGCTGTTCTCTGATTGGACGCTGTGTCTAGACCTTTTGTGGATGTGATTTTCCAGGGAGATTGTTTTATCCCAGGACAGTTCTGGCTAGGTGTTTTAAGAAAAGGAGCTAAAAAAGAGTGGGCAAAAAAAGTAAACGTAGACGTAGGGTTTGGAGACCTTCTCATCTGTCCCATGTCCATCTCTTAAACCCACTGTCATTGATTATCTTTTTGTATTCCACAGAACTGGCATTGATTGGCTGATGAGTGGGATATGGATCTGTTTCTGAAAGCTAGAGAGCTTCCGTGTATCCTAGCAGTGGATAATTTTTTTACCCAATCAAGAGCTCAGTAGGAGGAGACAATGAGAGACAGTTGTGACCTTGCTTCTTGCACGGATCAACTTTTGTTTCAGAAAACATCAGCGTCCAGGAGTTGTGTGTTAACACGCTGTTGTCTTTTCTCTTCCTGTCTCTCTCACACGATGCCCATAGGAGGAGGAGGATAAAGATGAAGAAGATTCCAAAGAAGTCACTACACCAACTCACTGGTCTAAGCTTGATCCCAAATCTATGAAGGTGAGATTTCTGTAATATATCTGTTCTTTCTGTTTTCCAATTTGTGGGCTCATCATTTTTATAGACACTGTAAAATATAGGGCTGGGTGATAAAATTGGTATCAATACATTTATTGACTGAACACTATTGTTAATAACAATAAAAAAAAGCTTGGTATGTAGTTTCAGTATAAATCGCTGTTGTCTGAGCGCGCGCCTTGGAAGTTATGCCAATGAGCTTAGGGTGTCAGTTTGTAATTTCCAATGGAGGCACGCACATGGGAGCGTGTGCATTACGGGTTACGCATGTGCATTTTTCAGGTACACCTATGTGAAAAGCATCTGAACTTTTCCAAATGCCATGTGCGCACTGCAATTCATGCAAGTAGAAGTAAACAATCTGCTTCACACTTTGTATGGAATATGCACATTTCAGTAATAAGGTACTGAGGTATTTAGGGAGACTAATTACCTCTGACAAACACAGCGCACCCAAACACTGCAGTGCTTTTTACTTTTCTCCATAAACTTGCATCGGAGCTCCAGCAATGGTTTGTCTGTTTGTCATCCTCTGAGAAACTGGTCACCTAGTTACGAGAGATGCCATAGAAAATGGTGAAGGAAAGTCACTTCAGGTCAGAATAACAACAACAACGAAAATGAGTACCTTTTAGCAGCAGTGAGGAAATTGTAAGTAAAGAAGAATGTCACCAGAGTGGCTTTTTGGTTTCTTTTCTTGTGCATCCCAGCCACTAGCTCCCCATCTGAAAGATATTTTTAGGATAGGGGTAGTCAACTTTACAGTTTGTAATGTTCCGTATGTATTTGAATGATGATAGTTGTTTTTTTTTTTTATTTGAAAGCTCAGATTTGATTATCATAATTAGTGTTGTTTACAGAGTTTGAGGTTTACTGTATCAATATTATTCACACCTTACAGATGTTGACCTACCTTTATCATTGCACACACTTTGTAACATTTTATCAAGTTTAAGAGTCTCTTTAACGCTTATGTTTATTTTATTATAAAGAGATCAGATATTTTGTTTAAATATTTTTGTTTTTGACTAACAAAACTATTTGCCTTAGTAATGTTGGTAAATTAAAATAATTATAATATACTGATTAGATCTGAAAACAGCATTGGAACATGATTATTTAAACATTTAAAAAAAACAATTTAAGATAATTAAATTTGATAAAACTATCAAAACTAGAAAGGTTATGTTTACATAAAACCTCACAATGATGCCATCGCATAGGCTTTAAGTCCATAATTTTAATTGCTTTTTTATACATCAAATCAATAGGCTTGATATGTTAAAAATTGTCCAATAAATCAAAAACTTGGCTTGACTCTCTTACACATTTTTAACATTACTATCAAATTTTAAATTCACGTCTAGAGTTATGCCAAGACACTTGAATTTGTTCACTTCTTTAATAACTTTTTATATCTTTAATCAACACCTCAAATTTATCCCTTGCAGGCCTATTTCTTATGGAGAAGCACATAGAAACGGTTTTCTTGACATTTAATGTTAATTGAGACAGCTCAAGCAATCTTGAAATATGTTGTAAAAAACATATTTCAAAAAGACTTAAGCTGTCTAATAGTTTTACAGTTGACTATTTGTTTATAAAACAATATACTGTTGCAAAAAATTGTATTTGGTACAATATTTTTTAGACAAACTAATACAGGGTGTCTGCGGAGTCTTAAAGTAATAAAAATTGATAAATTAATTATGAGAAAATTAAGGCCCCTAAAAGGTATTAAAAAGTCTTAATGGTGTTTTATGAGGTCTTAAATTTGGTTCAAGCATTGTCAAGTGTTAGACTCCAAAAAAGCATAAATATATTTCTTTTCTTTCTAATATTAACAATGGCATGCGTGATACACTCGATTGATTAGGGCCGAGGCGCGTCCGGCCAAGCTCCTCCCTCTGGGTGATGTCACGTAATTTGCGACAAACGCAGGAAGGTGATGTGACGCTCTTCATATGTAGCGAAACCATAGAGTGAAACAGATGGCAAAATGAGAAAATGTAAGTTTGCTTACTCCTAGTTGAAGAAAGACGAGTTTAAACAGTGAAAATAACTGCATAATTTATTCTTTCAAGATTTGTTTCTTCCGAGCTTATTGGAGTTCTGTTGCATGGTTGTACTCCATTGATTTATTTAACTACAACTGTTTATTAAGTTAAAGGTTGGATACTGATTAGAACTTGAAGTGGCGATGAGGTCTTAAAATATTCTGAGTAGTTCTTTAAAAAGTCTTAAAAAGGTATTGAAATTACCTTTAGGATTCCTGCATATAGCCTGTTATATTATCAAAAAGATACGATTGAAGCACATATTAACATGTATTACATATTTTTAACAACTGATTATAGTATCTCATGCATTGCTGAGTATTACTTTTTATTGATGTATGTTTATGTATTATTGTTATCATAATAATTTTTTTTTTTATAATGTGAAAATGTTAATGCTTAAACTATTAAGCCAACCAATGAAGTCTCCAAGCATTTAAGGCTCTTATGAACACCACTGCAAATACAATCTGAATATACTTAAGAGGGACTCTAAAAGTTATGATTTCAATATTGTGCATGTTTTTTTTCATGAAATATTGAATATCAGCATATATTTCAATTTAATTCACCTTGATTTCTATAGCGCTTTTACAATGTAGATTGTGTCAAAGCAGCTTCACATAGAAGATTATAGTGAATTGAAACAGTGTCAGTTCAGTGTGGTTTAATATTCACTGCTGAGAGTCCAAACACTGAAGAGCAAATCCATCGATGCGCAGCTCTACAAGTCCCAAACCATACAAGCCAGCGGCAAGGTACAAACTTCACCAATTGGCGAAAGTGAAGAATAAACAAACCTTGAGAGACACCAGGCTCAGTTGGGCACGATCATTTCTCCTATGGCCGAACGTCTTGTGTAGAGCTGCTGTCTAGGCGTCGGAGGCTGGAGAACACTGGTCGTCAGTCAGGACTTGTATTTCCCTGGAGTCTCACAGGAATCAGTTTCATGCTCTCCACTCCTCCATGGCCACCACAGCAGCTGCTGAGGATACGGCTTGGTTCCGAGATTTTGGAAACCTTGGGATCATCTCTTTACAGGTCTTGGATTGCATCAGTGGCGCTGCATAATCTCTGGGGGCCTCGGGATGAGTATCCCAGGTGGAAATGGAGAATAAAGAGAATAATTAGCGTAGCTGCTGTTCATAGTGTATATACACGTGATACAAAAACCTGCATGGGGCACACTCATGCATCATACCGCTAAGTGATGCACTGAGCGTATGCTTTGCTAAAAAGATCTTTAATCTAGTTTTGAACTTCAAGAGTGTGTCTGAGCCTCGGACATTATCAGGAAGGCTATTCCAGAGTTTAGGAGCCATAAATGAGAAGGCTCGACCTCCTTTACTCGACTTTGCTATTTTAGGTATCACCAGAAGCTCTGAAGTTTGAGATCTTAAAGAGCAGGTTGGATTGTAGCGAAACAGAAGATTGGTTAGATAAACAGGAGCTAGATTATTTAAAGCTTTATAGGCAAAAAGCGATATTTTATAATCAATATGAAACTTAACAGGCCAGTGTAAAGGAGGATAAAATTGGGGTGATATGATCATCTTTTCTAGACCTGGTAAGAACTCTGGCAGCTGCATTTTGTACTAGCTGAAAATTGTTAATAGAGGATGCTGGGCAACCAGCGAACAGAGCATTACAGTAATCCAGCCTAGAAGTCATAAAAGCATGAACTGGCTTTTCTGCATCTGTGATGGATAGCATACTTCGTAACTTAGCAATATTTCTCAGATAAAAGAAGGCAGTTTTTGTGACATGGGAGTTATGATGTTCAAAAATTTAATTGCTGCCTAATATAACACCCAGATCTTTTATAGTAGAGCTAATGCTACCTTGGTATCCCTCTAATTGCAGGTCGAGTTGTGAGATCCGCTGTGTACAGGATTTAGGCCCAATAAGTTAAATTTTTACCCATGAGTCACATTTTCTCACAGGTCAGTGATTTGCGTAAGGAGTTGGAAAGCCGCTCGCTGAGCTCCAAAGGGCTGAAGTCACAGCTGATCGCTCGCCTCACCAAGCAGCTGAAGGTGGAGGAGCAAGTAGAGGAGTCTAAGGAGCCCGAGAAGCCTGAACCTCCCAGTGTGGAGGAGGACGAGTCCTGCAGGCTGGAGGATGACAGAGAGGTGAGAGCAGATCGGAGTATTGCGCTCTTATAGACATCCTGACCGATCAAACGGATACAAACATGATTCAAATATTTTTTTTAGGAGGAGGAGCGAAAGCGTCAGGAAGAGCAGGAACGTCAGCGCAGAGAGAGACGATATGTTCTGCCAGATGAGCCCACTATTATTGTACACCCCAACTGGGCTGCAAAAAATGGCAAATTTGACTGCAGCATCATGTCCTTGAGTGTGCTGCTGGACTACAGGCTGGAGGATAATAAAGAGCACTCTTTTGAGGTTAGATTTATTGTAATATTATGAAATCTGGTACTTTATTTGATGACTATGTCATGATACAATATGTATCATGATAGTAAAGCCATGATACTTTTCATATCACAGTACAGATCAAATTTGTAATAAAATTTTTTGTGCAGTATTTAGTAAAGGTAATATTGATATTGAGTTGTGATAACTGAAATTTGTTTTGCAGCAACATATAAGTATATATATATAATATATACTTATATGTATATATACTTATATTCACAACATTATAAGTGATATAAAATAGATGCAAAAAATAAAATGAATGAATAAATATAATATTGCAGATTTTTCTTCTGCTTTTAAAGTCTCTGGCTTAATAACTTAAGTATGTTATTAGTTGTCAAGTGCTGAAACATGTCATCAAGGCGCAATGACTGAATAAAGGTCTAAACATATTCCATGAAAGCAGAACCAAAAAAACAGATGTGTCAAAAGTGTGCAGCGTGGCTCAGTCATGACACAATTGCCTAAAATAGGGATGCTCATTTTGGTTATTTTTGCCAACCGACAACCGCCGCTCGTTAACCGAATATTAAATGTTAACTGGTCAGAGTAATATTAAATTATTATTTAATTGAAAAAATTATAATTCACATGCCTATTTTGTGTCTGACACATTAAATATTGCATTTTAAAATACTGATTTATTTTAACATGCAAACAACTGAACATCTTCACTCATCTGCAGCGGTTCCAATAGCATAGAAAAAAAGAATAAACTAAATAAAAAGAATCAAATAAATAGTCCTGCCCATGATATTATTCACTTAAATGACAAATTTAGATTACAAATGAAAACACTGACTGAATTCTTTTTAGGACCAGCTTTAGCTGTTTTTCTCATCATCTTTTTTTTTTCTTCCCTCACATAAAAATAGCAGGCTACCGCAAGTCTATCGATCCACGGAAAATATGCATTTAATTAATGCTCCGCTGTTATTCTTGTATCATAAACCTCTGTCAACGTTTTTTTAATAGAAGCCATTATTTTAAAGATTATCTCTTGATTGTCTGGTTTTACCCTAGAGTTTGTGTGCTTTTATTTTCTCTGTCTCACTCGCGGTTCATGCGCGCTGCCTGTAACGAAAGACAATGACAATGCGCTTATATATAAGTAAGTATAGGCTACCACAAAGTATAGCATATCACAAATTTGTTGTTTACATATGATATTGCATTAATTTGCATACATGTTTTATAAGCTGTAAAATGAAAGCCTCAGTTTGGTGTGGAGTTATCATTTAGCAAAAATCAAGAAATTTGTTGGATTTGTTTAAGTCGATTATGTAGCCTATTTTACAAATGGAAAAAAGGTTGGTTGTACATTAAATCGTCACAACTATAGCCTATTTGTTGTGTTTATGAGCGGTGCCGGAGCGTGCTCTAATGGAGAGAAAATCCTGATGCTCCGACTTGTGGCTGGCTTGTTTCCAAAGCAGACCACATTTCAGAAAGTTTTGTTTTGCAGCTTCTTTCTCCAATTGTGCAAATAAACAAAAGTGTTTATGGCGCGGATCCAGGACAGAGGCAATCAGCATCCGCACTGGTTTGGCATCCACTCGTCTGTGTCTTCCTGTGACCTTGCTTCTTTGGCAAATTATGTCTGTGGTTACATGTGTTACCGTCCCGTGAGTTAACAAATGTGTTGCACATTTATGCAGCCAATTAAAGGAAAAAAAATCTAATTTTTTTTAATAGTTTAACTGATACCATTAATCGATTAAAAATGCACCCTTTTGGTTAACGGTGCGTGTGACAAATGTGACGATGTACAGTAACCAAAAAAAAACAGATAGGAGTTTTTAAAAGCTGTGGACCACCAAAAAATAGGTGTTACCAATAAGGCGTGAATCATCAGCAGAAAGAACGGGTGAATTGTTTTTTTTTCCTTTGCAGTAAACATTTAGTAATTTCTGTTAAATATCCAAATACCAATTTTATGTGTTCTATTTCTGTAAAATAAGCTCTAGCATTTTGACAGTATGCAAATTATAGTAATGTAAGTGGTAGCTTTTCCATCCATTTTTATGGTTTAAAAATAAATGAATTCATAAATAAAATAAAATAGTTGGATCAACAGAGGTCAGGAAAGAGACACTGACATAGACCAATGCAGTTTAGTTTCTCTGTATGCATCTTAGTCTTAGGTTCACATATGATGCTATAGTAATCCTTTGCCATAGTGAAAAATAAAGAATGTTTCCTATCACCTTCAGTGAGTGTAATCTCATTGTAGGGAATCTTTTATGACGTTCACTTTTGTGCCTTTAAACACTTGTTTTTTTGGAGTCGTCCGCTTATAAAAGCGTAGTTCCAGATTTTGTCAGATAACAACATTAAGACATGGTTTTGTTTTTTGTTACTTGTCAGAAATGGCTTCGGTGAGAAGAAACCCGGAAGTATCGCCTGAGTCACTCAGGACCGTTGTGTACCTGGCTGTATATCTCATCAGTGTAGAGAAAGTGACACAAATTTATAATTTTACCGCCTTCCGAGTGACCCGAATGTTCGTTCTGAGTGGATAGTGAAAATAAAAAGGGATATATTTTCAGCTAAGTTAAGGAAACTTTTCTTTCCCAAACACACGTTTTAGATGCCATTTATCTAACTCAAGTTAGTGAACAGATTCTTTTACTATATTAGACCTGTCACGATACTGAATTTTGATACTGAAATTTATATTAAAAAAAACATAAATTTCCTGCTAACGTTAAAGCATTGTTGAGCACGTTCTTAAACAAAGCTGATTTGCCAAAGTATTCCCCAGTACTCAACAGAACAGTGATTGGCTGTGAAGGTCATCAGTTCACTGCACAGTTCACAGTGCAAACACAGACGAGCGATCTGCTGATGAATCGACTGATCTTCGTGGCTTTAAAACGCTCCAGTGTCCCAGTATTTGGGTTTGCACTCAGTGAAGAGCAGTAAACTGATGACCTTCACGGCCAATCACAGTCATTTCTGTTGAGCACTGGTGAATATGGCAAATCAGCTGTGTTTAAGAACGTGCTCAGTGGCACTTAAATGTTAGCGAGAAATGGACGTTTTTAATATTTCAGTACCGAGGACTGCATTATTTTTTTGCTCACCGGGTTACATAGACTGAAGCCAGGAAGTGTCCCCACGGTGTTTATCTGGTGCCGTGAACTGAAGCCTAGGATGACACTTAAGTGTATTACTCTTTAAGGGATTGTGACTTTGTTTGATGCCTAATATGCTTTTAATTGTTGATGTTTACACCATATCTGCACTTTGAAATCTCGACAACAACTGGAGGTTTGTAGTCAACAGCATGTTGTTGCAATGTTTAAAGTGCTTATCCTATACTTTTCGGGTTTCTTCCCACCGCAGCCTCGCTTTTGCGTTTTAAAATGGCGGCCACGTGAAATAAGCATATTGGTCTGTTTATTCACTTGTACTCGTGTCACACTAAACCAGTGGTGTCAAACTCAATTGCTAGAGGTCCGCAACCCTGCATTGTTTAGTTTCAACCCTCCTGCAACACTCTCAAGCTGCGGTCACACTAGAGTTTGAGCTTGCTAAATTCTGTCGTACGGCGCTGCGAAATGGGCAGAGATTAAACAAGATGATTAGACATTAAAAAAGCAAGTGATTGCTCCATATTTTGACTTTCTGTACAAAGAGGTCATGTTTTGATCCTCGATTGGTCTCACGCAGTCAAGTGATGCAATTTTACAGGTCAGAGCTCACCAAGCTTGAACTTTGCAACGCAGCGATCTGCAAAACTTGACGCACGACCTTGCGTTTCCGGTCTGACGCATTCGCGTGCGTATGAATGGAAGTCTGGAGAGAAAAGTGCAGTGTGACAGCAGCTTTACCTGTAGGTTTCAAACAAGCCTGAAGGACTTAATTAGTTTGATCAGGTGGGTTTAATTAGGGTTGGAACTAAAATGTGCAGAGCTGCGGCTCTCCAGGAACTGAGTTTGACACCTGTGCACTAAACGAAGGGGAGGCTTAATAAAAGTGGAACAAAGGGTCGCAAGAGACACATTTGAATGCATGTTTATACCAGCATGAATCATTAATGTTAGTCTCAATTGACAACTTGTGATCAGATGATGGAAAATATCTGGCAACAACAAGGCCAAAAACAGCCTTTTGTTCTGTTTCAGGTGTCATTGTTTGCTGAATTGTTCAACGAGATGCTTCAACGAGACTTCGGCTATAGGATCTACAAAGCTCTTGCTTCTCTTCCGACCAAGGATGAGAGGAAGGACAAAAAAGAGAGAGCTAAGAAAGAGGCAGACAGAAGGGATATAAAGAAAGAAAGAGATGAAGAAAACGGAGAGCCAGTCGCAAAGAGAATGAGAGAGGAGGATGACAAGAGAAAGGTGAGGATGTACTTCAGAGTTGAATTGGATCTTTAAATGTTTTTTTATTATTATTTGAATGTAAAAGTAAGCAACTCAATTTGTGTTTTCGGGATAAAGGATGAGGAAAAGGAGAGAGGAATAAAGAGAGAAGAATCCAAAGATGATGATGATAATGAAGATGGAAGTAGCAACAACAACGCAGATGAATACGATCCTTTGGAGGCAGAAGAGGCAGACGATTATGATGACGATGGTAGAGCTCTTGAAAAAAAAAAGCTGAATTCAAAAAACACTTTTGATTAGGGATAAATGTTTCTTTTTAAAATATTACATTTTAATATTTAAACAAATGATGAGTTCAGAAGCAAAAACCTCTAAATCCATCAGACCCCTTTTCTTATAAATGAGCATTTTTCTATCAGGCTCCTCTGATTAGGCTGAGAAGTTTCATTTTATATGTAATGAGTAGGTTATTAGCTAGTAAATAAAATACATTTTTTTCATAAATGTCACTTTAGAAAATTCTTTGTTTTTTAACAAATTAGATTTTCTTTTGCGTCAAAACCAGCTAAATCCACCTCTGCTTTGTTCGCAAAAACCTCTAAATCCACCTATCGGGACAAGACCGTGTATTTAGTTGAAAAATCACTAAAGATTCAATTAGAAATTATTTTTCCAAACATAAAACACATTACACAAAACACCTAAAATTCAAAATACATTTGTCAAGTAAGTGGCTTTTCATTCCGCTGTGGTAAACCAGGGAAAAAGCAGAAGGAAAATTAATGAAATCTGTCAAGTGCATTAATCAATAACACTAAAACTGACATTAATTAAATCTTAACAATCTGTTGTCATTTCTTATATTTGGGATTTAGATTTAATGCAAGTAGAGCAATGTAAACATTGTAAACTAAGCTCAAATATTATAGTTTAAAACATTGTGAAACATCAATATCTGTGCGTTGACCATTAATATAAAAAGCTTATCAGACGTATAGATAATATGAAGTAGGCTAATATAAATGTATAGTTTTATTCATTTTATTTATCTATTTAAAAAATAGCTTACATTAGCAAATAAATCACAAGGTGGGCCCACTGGGCAAAAAGGGGATGTCTCTCAGACAATTTTAGAAGCTGTCATTCATTCATTCTCACCATACTCAAGGTCTTGGTCTCTTTTTTTGTCTCATGTTTATCCTCATAGCATCCATGTGGGATAAAAGAAAGGCATCTTAACTCTGTGTTTCGTGAAACGGTGTTGCTGTTTAATGTACAGTATAGTAAATCGGACTCATTCAAAGTAGCGCCGCTTATGAATGCAGAGTTTTGAGGTAACGGACGTTTTCATTTTGCCATTTACTGACAGTCAGACAGGCTCATCCAGTTCATCAAACTCTGTCTTTTAAAATCTAAATCGGAAGCGGAATAAAAGCCGGCTCATCAGCGCGCTGCTACATTGAAAACATATGATTCGCGCCTTCTGATTGGTCCTCGGGATATAGCAGCTTTTGTTGTCAAAGGCAAGTGGCGTTTAGAGACTTTTGCATACAAACTGTTATTTCTAAATGCGCTGACACTGCGATTTGGATGATTTGAAGTAAATCTATTTGTTGAACATGTAGTACGTGGCTAAAGCATTCTCTCAATGTCATTAGCTCATTTTTGACGGAAGTTTTGACAGCTTTTGCATCTGAACTCTTCAAATATTAATTTGTTTAAATTAGGTTTTATGAGAAGGACGTTATTTGTAAATCCAGCATTATTTTTGACAACATTTCTGTATGCATTCATTAGGACACATTCACAATGAGCTCATGCGTTTTAACATTTAAAAATGTCTACAAATAATAACTTGCATAACAAAAATTATTTCTTAAGAGCACAAAGTAAGCAGACTGCCTCAATTAATACACATAACTTGCTTATTCACTCGAGTCACATTTAGCTCTTTACTTGTGTTTGACATTTTTATTTTGAGAAAGGCAAGCATATTAATGTGATCAGATTAAAGTTGACTTCTCTAGTTCAGTTTAGAAATGTACGGAAACCCTTAATGGACTTGATGGTGGGGAAAAAAAAGTAATAGGAAAATATATTATAAGTTTTTGCATTCACTCGCAAAGATGTTTTGCGAGGGAACACAACTGTTGTTCCACAAACACTTCCTGTTCACTTTACACATGTAAAGTCTACTGTTTTTGCCGGGATTCTCCTGTATTTTGCCATTCTATCTCGATATCATCCTATAATTAAGTATTTCAGAATCAGTTTTATTGCCAAGTGTGCTTACACACACAAGGAATTTGTTTTGGCTACAGAAGCTTCCAGTGTACGTAAAGTGACAACACAAAAAATAAATATGAAAAAAGACGACAAACATTAAACAGAGATGCAATTAGTCAAAAAGCTCAGATTTTTTTTTTAAAGTCTGGATATTGATGTTTTTAGTTTCCCATACTTCTCCCATATTTTTAATCTTGAAAGCATGTTGAAATTAATATAAAAATGTCTGCATTCACTTTCCTTCCATTAAAGCTGTGCGACGATCGTCACCCCTTTACAGTCAACCTGAATCAATGAATGCATGTATAAGTGCTGACGGACAGACTTGCTTTTTATGATGAACTGATCCCAGATCAGCTTCTGTAACGCCATTTAAAGTGACACCTCTGTTATAAAACAAGTGAAGAGCAGCAAATTAATCTCTCATTTGTTTGATAACAGAGGTGTCCCTTTAAGAATGCACAGATCTATAATGAAAGCATTCGATTACTTTAGTAACCGTTTAAATGCTCATTTAAGACAAAATTTGTTGTATTCAAAATAAAACATGCAGGACGGACATGTTTACATATTATTAAGTGTCTGTTTAAACACACACCCGAAACCTAAAGTGTCCTGCACTTTAGCTCTTCTTTAAATGGCATGTACAGAAGCTGATCTGGGATTAGTTTATCATATGGAGCGTGTCGGTCAGTCAGCGCTAATAAATGCATTCACTGATTCAGAAAATGAGGTAAAAAAAGGGAGAATCCCAGCAAAAACAGGGGGGTTGACATGTATGAAGTGAACAGGAAGTGTTTGTGGAACAACAATTTTGTGAAGGAACACATAATATATTTCCGTTCCCTCGCAAAACATCTTTGCAAGGGAACGCAAAAACTTTTAAAAATATATTTTCCTGTGATTCAGTTTTTTTTCTTCCACCCTGTTTTTCCCCACCATCACGTCACTTCCCTTTTCTGTAGAAATGGATGCTACAATTCTAATCTAAAGGTTTAGGCGTCTTTTTTTCTCTTTTTTTTACCTCTGCATGTGATAATGTTTAACTGGAATATTGTCATAAGCCCCTAAAGCAATTGTTCAGTTATACCCCATAATTATTACTCATAATTATTAGTTTAGATAATTACCCCATAATTTACTTCTCCTCAAGCCATCCTTAGTGTGTTTGACTTTCTTCTGTCAGATGCACACAGCTGGAGTAGTTTAACATTTCATCTTGGCTCTTTCATGCTGTGTAATGGTGTTGGCAAGTGGCCATTTTTTTAAAGCTTTCAAAGGTGCATAAATCCTTCGTCAAAACTAATTCATGTGCTGATAAGGGGTTAACACTTGACTTATGAAGCAGATCCTTTTTTGTAATAAAAGTCTAGAATTTGCATTCAGTAGCTGCAGGAAGTCAGTGATTTTTAAGTTTTAATTTACAAAAATGAAAAATATTTTTGTTAAACACTCCGGTCTGCTTCATAAAACCTGCATTTACCTCCTACCCCCATAGTTTTACAATGGGTTTATAAGCTTTTGAAAGCTTCAAAAAAGGTCCACGACTTAACATTATTATATTATATACCATTTAAGAACCAGGATAAAAGTTTAACTCAGGCTGTGTTCATCTGGCAAAATAAAGTTATGTACATATAGGATGGCTTGAGGGTTAGTAAATTATGAGGTAGTTTTCAAAATCTAAATCTAACATAATATTGATAATCATAATACACACACGCACACATACACAAAAGAAATGTATTATTCTATCAGTTATAGACAAATGCAAGTAAATAACTATCAGTAATATTATTATAACTTTCTTTTTACATTTAAAAAAATTCAATTTAACCATTATGCTAATAAATAATAGATATACTTGATGATGATAATGGTGGTGTCATTATTATTATCATATCAAATGAATATTCATGCAATAATAATGCTAAAAACAACTTGATTACATATTTTGTATCCATTTTTATTTATGTATCATTTTTGGGAGAACCATTCTTTTAATAATTAATTTATGAATGTACATGTCAATGTAGTCAGTATAATGGATTCACTTCATTTACATCCAGCAAAGTGACATTTAGGGAACTTCGCATAGTGTTTTCATTATTTAAATAATCATTGCATATCCATATTCAACTATTCATGCACACCCCTACTTAAGATCAGATTTGATTCTGAATTGTCCTTGGGCATGGTAGCTGGATTTTGATAAGCCAGTCCAGGCATTTCCAATGAACCGTCATGATTAACCGTCAGGATAATTCCGCTTTGCACTGCGGCGCATGGTCTAACAGGGTTGAGCTTATTCTCTTAATGAGTTATGGGTGTGTTTTGAGAATAAACCAATCAGAGTCTCATCTCCCATTCCCTTTAAGAGTCAGTTGCGTCACACCATAGCGCATTTGCTATTTTCATGGCAGACTTTGTAAGTGGAAAAACTGAGCACTTCACTAGCAAGAAAACAGTTAAACAGAGCATCTGCAGCACGAGAATGAGCCTCCTCATTCTTTACTTTCACTTTCACTCTCTTTTGTGAATAAGGAAGCGTGTTGTGCGCACAGACATCCATTAGCCTACATATTTAATTTTGTTTGTTAAGCGCAAAGATTTGTTTTAAAACTATTTCTAAATTCAGTTCTAATTTCCAGCAAACAAATAACTGAACAGTAATAATAAAGTGTGGTCAAAAAACTGAGTTATATTCAAATATACATGCTATGCCCCATATGGTCTAAAACCTGACAGGTGGGCAAATCTAAGCTTGTTTTTAATAAAACAAATATAAATATGCATATAATAAATACTACTACTGCTAATAATAACATTATACAAAAGCAAATTGTCATGAATAAACTGAAAAAGCCCCCCCGAGATGAAGGCATGAAAGCAGTGATTTTTATATTTATGTAGAAAGTAATACTTTTTGTAATATTTTAATCCTTTAATTCTTTTTCATTTGTAAATATATTTGTGTATTGTTGTATATCCTGTGTGTATTAAGCAATGTGTAAGCGAGGCGCACAACTAACACGCTTTGCTCTGGACTTTAGACCTGCTCTCATCTGGTCTATTGTGCAGTATATTTTAGATCCTCAAACTAACAACGTGCCAGCAATGCGCCTTAACACGCCTCCTTTTTTAGACCAGAACGCCTATGGGTGCACATATGAGCCAAATGCATTTGCTATTTAAACAGCGTGGTGAAAAACGTCAAAACGACACTTGCGTCAAGCTGAAACTAGCAAACAATTGCATCATGCTTTACACCGCATTGCACCGGGTGTATGATAGGGCCTTCCATGTTTGAGATCTGCATTGTTCAAAATCAGTGATATACACTGTGTGATGGAGATCAAATTTAAAATGTGTCACACGAAAAAGAAGTGCTACATTATGTCACATTGTGCCACGCCACCTCTTTAAAATATTTATTTTGCCACAATATTTTGAATGGATTTTCAGTGTTGCTTCTCAGTTGTTGTTTCTCGTGGCGCATCAATTTAAACGTCTTTTTTATCTAGTTTAACATTGCACAACTAACTGACTATTTCACTGATAATACTCTGATTAAAGAAGTATTTCACAACCGATGCTGTTATAGAAACTGAACATTTAGAACATTTACAACTGAAGAGAAAGTCACGCCAACCTCTTACTAGAAGTTTTTCAGCTATCTTAAAAATGCTTCCTGCATACTGCCAATTAATTTTATATGATTTTATAAGGCCAAAACTGATCCTTTGTGCTTCTCAGATAAAGATGATGAAGACTCGAATGGCAGAGACAGAAGAGACGACCGGCGAGATGACCGGAAGTCTAAAGACAGGTCATCTAAAGATAAAGTGAGTCAACAACAGATCTCCTGTTGCAGCATAAAATGTCTGTGACGTGTGGCATTTCCTAATATTTCACTGTGTCTATAGGATGAGAAGAAAAAGCAGATGGTGACATTCAACAAGGATCTGCTGATGGCCTTTGTGTACTTCGACCAGAGTCACTGCGGGTACCTGCTGGAGAAGGACTTGGAGGAAATCATGTACACGCTGGGCCTGCATCTCTCCAGAGCTCAGGTGCTGCTTCTGCTCTTTGTGTTTCAGTGTTTCTTAATTAAAGGGGCTGTAAAGGTCAAGACATTTACTCATTATTATGCTTAAAAAATGTAATCAGATTCAAATTTTTCAATTTTTTGCCGTAGAGAAAATATGCAATATCCCTTTTTTTTGTGTCCATGCATAGCAGTGTTTCAACAATTATGAATTCATTCATTTTCATTTTGGCTTAGTCCCTTTATTAAAATAAAACCTCCAACTTATCCAGCATATGTTTTATGCAGCGGATGCCCTTCCAGCTGCAACTCATCACTGGGAAACATGCATACACACTCATTCACACACATATACTCATACACTACAGACAATTTAGCTTACCAAATTCACCTACACCACATGTCTTTGGACTGTAGGGGAAACTGGAGCACCCGGAGGAAACCCACATGAACACGAGGAGAACATGCAAACTCCACACAGAAATGCCAACTAAACCAGCCGAGGCTTGAACCAACGACCTTCTTGCTGTGAAGCGATAGTGCTACCCACTGCGCCACCGTGATGCCCATTATGAATTCATATTATTATAAATTCTTACAATTTAATAAAAAGTTATATTATAATTATTCTTCATAATCTGTTCATTATCTAATATAATTGTTACATTAAAATAAACAATTAAATAATACTAATAATAGTAATAATATTAATAATAATAATATATACATAATAAAAAATAATAAATAAATTATATAATAATAATAAAATAATAATAATAAATTATATAATAATAGAACTAACATAATATTGATAATCATAATACACAATTCTCTCTCTCTCACACACACACAAACACACACACACACACACACACACACACACACACACA
>CAIGQZ010032254.1:3009397-3026408 GCA_903798205.1 Danio tinwini | reverse complement strand
ATATATAGTATTGTTATAGTATTGTTATAAACAAATGCAAGTAAATATAAATAATATTTTACTAATAATTTACTAAATCCACTAGTAATTTACAAAATTATATATTTTAAAATTCTATTTAATCATTATTGTATTAAGTGATGAATATACTTGATGATGATATTGGTGGTATTATTATTATTATAACCATATCATATGAATATTCATTCAATAATAATTGTTTGAGCTAGCATAATATTGATAATCATAATAAACTATTCTCTCACACACACATAAAAGAAATGTATTATTGTAGAATGTATTATTGTAGAAGTTCACAAGTAAATATTATTAATATTTTAATAAAATAAATATAAATAAACTTTTTAAATAAATGTAACAATTATGCTTTTAAATAATAGATATACTTGATAATGGTGTTGTTATAATTATTATTAATAATATTATTATTATTATTATTTTAACCATATCATAAATATTCATGCATCTATAAATACTTATTGTTTAATTGATTATCATAATACACGTGCACACACATAAAAAATATTTTTGTATTAGTTATAAACAAATGCAAAGAAATAATATATATATTTTTATAAGCAAAATAAATATATTTTCTTACAATATATTACAATATATTTTGTATTCAATTTAACTATTATTCTATTAAATATTAGATATACATGATGATGATGATAATGATGATGATGATGATGATGGCTGTATTATTGTTATTATTACCATATCAAATTGATATTCATGCAATAATAATGCTTAAAATAACTTAAATGACATATTTTGTAAATTTTTATGTATCAATCATGTATCAAAGTAATTGATTAAAAGGAGAAAAGATGTTTGTTACATCATGTCTGATCACATTATAATGTGTTACTAATAATGTCCTAGTTGAACGCAATATAGCATATTTATTAAAAGGCTGTTTTTCTATCCTTTCAGGTGAAGAAGTTGTTAAACAAACCTTTGGTTAAAGAGTCGTGCCATTATCGAAAGCTGACGGACAGACCTAAAGACGAGCCTAGCCCCACACTGACCTCTGATGTTCACATAGACAACCTTTTAGGTGTGCAAAGAGGAGAATGACTGAAACTGAGAAGCTTATTTGTAAAACTAGAGCACATATCCATGACAAACATGTGTGCCCGCAGGTAACCAGATTTTACTGACCAGCCAGAAGATCAAGCGAGAGCCAGATGAGAGCGGTGAGTCAGGGAGTCTGATCGTCTACAAGGGAGCTCTGGTGGATGTGGGAAGCATGATGCAGAAGCTGGAGAAGAGCGAGAAAACACGAGAAGACATTGAGCAGAAGCTCATGCAGCAGGATGTTAAAATGGGTAACACTTTATTCATTCAGCATTTGAATATGGATTTTAATGATTGTCATGAATGGTTTGATCTAGGTCAGTCAGCCTTAGTGTGACCCATTATGTTTGTTTTTTGGGGGAGATATTAACTGATGAGTAGCATTCACTCACTGGACACTTTAATAAGTGCACCTTTTTTAGTTCCAGGTTGTGGCACTTTTTGCCTTCAGAATGAGTTTTACCCTATAACTTACTTAACTTGCTTCCACTTTTTGTACATGGACATGAAAATGACATGTTCAACTAAAATGAACACCAGTCTTCAACACTTTGGTGCATAGATTTGTTTGAATTTTTATTTGGTCTTATTTTAAAAAAGACAGATGTGAAGTTGTAGCTGAGGTAAAATAAAAAGTAAAATAAGAGTGCTTTCACACCTAAACGTTTGTTCTGAAACCAGAGGTTCGTTCTTCGTACCACGCTTAAATGATCTAAGATGATTTGGCAGATCCTGGATCTTTTAATCTTGATAACTCATCTCTGGCTTTGGTTCTTCAAACAAGTTCGCGATCCAGATTAAAGTGTCTGAATGAACTGATTTGAGATTGCTGAGTGTGTTGTGAAGGACAGCTATCGATCCTTGAAACCATGATCAGCAATGCAATGATTGGCTGATGGCACAACAGTGTAATGAATAAAATTCGTAGTAAATATCTTTCCACCTTTGTTGTGGGCTACATGTTTACACTTTCATGTGTCAAGAGTATATAGCAATTTATTTAGGTTTACATTTACTTTATTATAGTAGCCTAGGTCTATTCAAGTTTATTAATCAGTGTAAGGAATAACTGACTGTTTAAATTAATTTTGCATCAAGAAAAGCATTTTGATATCTGTAAAGGTGTCTGCAACTTTTGTGAAGCATCAAATCACCACCATATTAGGTGTCAGAACATGTGCATGAATGCATAAATTGCAAAAAAAAAGCATGACTGCAATCGCGATCAGATCCGCGCCAAACAATCGGTCCGTGATCGCCTGAACGAGGTGGTCTCGGCTCGATTGAAGCGAACTCTAGAAGGGTTTGATTGTAGTGAGAAAGCAAAACGAACTAGCAAACCAGGCTATATCACAGTGTATTATGGAAATGTAATAGGCATATATTTGGCTATATGAACAAATAATTAATGAACAAATTATTAATTAACAAATTATTAATGAATATTATTATAAATATTATACATTAATATCATTAACCTTTTGGTTAACCTGACTTTTGATATAGAATCAATATATATTTTACAACCCTTGACAATTGAAATAAGGCTATGTATGAAAATTTGATTTATAATTAATGATGATGATGATGTCTGTGGGTGTTACCATTCAAAATTAAAGTGCACCTTTTCACTTATAACGTCTCATTTCTCATCGTCATAAATTAAAATAACTAAAATAAAAACAAAATAAACCAAACTCTGACCAGTGTGAGGTGAGTTTACTCACATGTGACTTATTTGAACTATTTTGGTCCATCTAGAAACTTTTCTGGTGTGAAAACGAATCACACCAACAACAAAAAGAAACATTGTAACAATTTGAATCCCTGTTTCGGAACAAAATAATCAATCACCAGGTGTAAAAAACCCTGAAACAAAAGTTATGCTTGTTTATGAAAATAATAAAACAATAAATGTTTACATTAAAACAATAAATGTAAATAATTTATTATATTACATAAAACATGTATTTACAAAACTCTTTAGCCTAAAGTTGACTGAAAATTACATTCTACATATAAAGTTGATATCTCAAAATTTGAGCTTGTTGAATGGGGTCAATCTAGTTTCCTTCAAATAAACACAGTAGTAGTAGAAAGCTTTATTGTCCTTGACAGGAAATTTGTTATGGGCATCACCATAATGCTGCAGACATTCCATAATAAAAAACAATAAAAACAATACAAAATACTGTAGTTATAATTATTATAATGCTAATTAAGATAAACTCTTGTTAAATAAACCCACTGAAGCGGGTAGAAAGGATTTCTTATATTGGTTCAAACTACACTTAGTCAATTACTCTATGTCTCCTACCAGAGGGAAGCAGTTCTTAATGTGGAAACAAAGAATGAGCTGGATCATTCAGAATCCCTTCCACCTGATTAAGGACACAATTCTCATATACAAACTTGAGGATTAAAGTATTCATCGCGCCCTACAATTTGCCATCCTGTTTTTAAGAAATGCATCAACTTAGATTTACACTGCTTTCAAGAACAGCTTTATAAAACAACATCATAAGCTTCTTGTTTGCTCCAAAGAGACGTAACCTCCGTAAAAAAATACAATCTCTGGTGTAAATGAGAACAAACCCACCCTATGTGTAGAATAATTATTTAAAATATTGAGAAATAATTTTTGGTTTTGGAACAAGAAAACTGCTGATTGTGTGTGTGCAGTGAGCTGGTTAATGTTTATAAATATTCAGCAACAATTGTTGATGTAAAATTGACATGGAATGTAAATACAGCAGCTGTTTGCAAGAAAGGTCTGCAGCGACTGTATTAATGTTTTTTTCTTGTTTTTTATAAAACACTTTCACACAACTACCAGTTGATCCAAATGTGCTGTACAATCAAGAAAGACCAAGAGGTATCAAGAGTCAAAGAAAAACAGATCAAAAAACACAATGCAGCTATTGACATAACAATCACTGACATAACAATGGATACAACTGACATGACAATAGATAAAAAACACAAGACAGCCAACAAACAAGACAAATCAGGGACCATAGACTAGGCCGGGGTGTCCAAACTTAGTCCTGGAGGGCCAGTGTCCTGAAGAGTTAAGCTTCAACTTCTTTTAACACACCTGCCTGGAGTTTCTAGTACACCTAGAAAGAGCTTAATTAGCTGGTTTGGGTGTGTTTAATTGGGGTTGGAACTAAAATATGCAGGACACTGACCCTTCAAGACTGAGTTTGGACACCCCTGGACTATTCTTTTGGGAAATGTAGTTGTAAGTCAATGATTTTTAATTAGAGAATGTGTATTTCAACAGTTTGGACTAGATACAGATTCAGTGTTTCCCACACATTGACTTTACTTGGGTGGGCCGCCCAGGTATATTAAGGGCCGCCCAAGTATGTTTAGTGACACTTTTTTTTTTACTATCATTAACATCCTTTTACACTTTTTTTGTATCTGCCTAATTTAACCAAACATCAGCGATCGATTAAATAGTAGAAAATCTTCTCTCGGTTCTCTCCCGTTTTGTTCTGTGTGCGCGAGACCTGTCAACACTCCCATAGAGATTCTTACGTGCTTTGCAGACCTACGGAATCGTGCCTTTTTGGGACTTACAACATTCCTCCAGCCCGAGTTTCTAAATCTCCTAAAATGTCTTGGATTTAACTTTTGCTTTCGCTTTCTAATGCTCGTATACATTTTTGCATTACTCTTTTTTTTTTTTTTTTTTTTTTTTTTTTTTTTTTTTTTTTTTTTTTTCCTCCAAAGACTACTGTCCGCTTGCGTCACAGCTGACAGCGCACACATCGGCCAAACCGAGAGGAAAAAGTAAATAATAGATTCTTTAATCTAAATGATTTAGAAAAACTTTACTATACTCAGAAAGGACAAAATGACTGGTCTAACTGGCTGCAAAATATACACGTGTAATGTACACCATTAGCTTAAATAATCTACAGGTTTTAATCTTGTAATTAATGCTATTTTTAGAGATTGTCTTTTTATTCCTTTTTCTATCATTTATTTCTCATTTTCTGATTATTTGATTAATTTGATTTTATATACATGTTTAAAATGCTTTGGAATTCAAGTTTGCATTTGAAAGAGAGAGAGAAGCAGATTTTACCTGTCAGTGTCACGTGGCTCCTGAATAGCATAGAAGAGAACTAGTGGATTTCTTTTTTTTTATTTCAACAGTCTTTTTTTTATTTTAACCCATTAAAAAGAAACAGTGTATAACAGTATCATAAAAATACAATTATTGTTCAAATTTAAATTATGTTTTGTTTGTCGCATATAGTTAACTATTTATGTGATTTGAGTAGATGGTGTGTTTCAATCCAGCTACCACCGCAAGTATATTTCAAACCTGTGGAATGCACTGAGATTTATTAGTTGTATTTTATCGTTCTTTTGTGGAGGGTATTTTGACATTTGGTTCTGTTGCTTGGTTTTTCTGGTTGTCTTTGTTTAAAAAGAGCAAACTAAATGAGGTTTTCGAAATGGCTGGCAAGATTGCAGGCAAACTATACAGTTAAGGATTAGACCGTGTGAGTCCCAAAATGTGTGGAAATGGCATATAATTCTTCAGGATGCATCACATCCACTTAACACTGAATATGAGTTGCTACCGTCTGGCCGGTGGTACAGAGTGCCATTTTTACACACTTTTTGTGCACAGATATCTTTAATATCCTCCAATGTAGCTCTGATAAATACATTTCAGTGACATAAAGAGATGTTATTCTACACCGAAGGCAATGCCTCTGGTGTTGCATTTACATTTAATCATTTAGCAGACGCTTTTCTCCAGAGCGACTTAAAATTGAGGAGGCTTTATCTGTATCTGTAATTTCTTGTAATCAAGTTTTTGTCACAAAAAATTCAACAAAAATCTGTATAATATTCCAATGAGAGGGGCTTGACAAAGGATGCACAATAACTGAAAAGACACAATCAGTGAGTGAATGTGTGTGGCCAGGCTACATTAATATTTACCCTCATTAAAACGCAACCGCAGATTTTTGGACATTATACAATTTCTTCTGATGATCCGGAGTATGCATTTATCCACTACTGCATATGTTTTGTTTTGCAGAGGAGGATTCAAAGCATATATCAGAGCTAGAAGCTGCTAACCGAAGCCTTCAGAGGGAGCTGGACGATGTGAAGAACAACCTGAGGGAGACGGAGAACAAACTGAGAGCCTCAGACCAGCAGAAGGGCAGCTTTGAACAGCAGCTCCACGGCACAGTGTCCAGCCTCGACACCATCATGAAGGAGCTGCAGGGGGTTTTAGCAAACGTATGCAAAACATCTCTTTGTTATAGCACTCTGTGAAATGTGAATGACAAGTGAAATGGGGCTTCATGTATTAAAAAAAAAGTTACATTTATATTTTATCCTAAAAGTATGCAAGTATGCATACCCAAAAGTATGCAAACCCACAAAAGTTTTCGGATTTGTTAAACAATCCGTAATGCAGAACACATTTCTGCAAAACAAAACAAATAACAATGGCTCCTGATGGAAACGATGCAAAACTAAGTAACTGAACAATATTTACAATATTAATAAGTCTTGACAAACAGTGCACAAAAACTACTAAATTACACATTAGATGATGCTGTTTGTTTACCTCATAAAATGAGGACGTTTGTTGTTTTTTTACATCAGAATGGTGCTGTTGCTCATCCTCAATCCTGCAAACAACCTGTTACTTTACCTAGAAAACAAATATTTTAGGATGTATATGAAACATTTAGTTTTGTAAACGACTGTCTTGACAGAACATTTTAAAACTATAAATCTTACACTTTCCTTAAATTAGATAATGAATGTGATGTATTGTAATTATTGTTTCAACAATATGCAAGCTGACATTACCATGTCACTCTCTGTACAAAAACACATTTTGAAAGTCCAAAAAAAAAAACAACTGTAACACATAGTTTGAATTTAATAATTAATTGTTTTGAAACTAATTTGTATTTGGGGACAGACAAACACCCCTGTAATTCACATACTGATTACACCCAAGATCTACAGTGCATCCGCAAAGTATTCATAGCGCTTCACTTTTCCACATTTTTTTATGTTACAGCCTTATTTCAAAATTGATTAAATTCATTTATTTCCTCAAAATTCTACACCCAATACCCCATAATGACAATGTGAAAAAATTAATAAAAACAAAAAACAAGTAAGAATAAATAAGTATTCACAGCCTTTGCTCCATACTTTGTTGATGCACCTTTGGCAGCAATTACAGCCTCAAGTCTTTTTGAATATGATGCCACAAGTTTGGCACACCTGTCTTTGTGAATTTTTGCCCATTACTCTTTGGAGTACCTCTCAAGCTCTATCAGGTTAGATGGGAAGCGACGGTGTACAGCCATTTTCAGATCTCTCCAGAGGTGTCCAATAGGATTTAGGTCTGGGCTCTGGCTGGGCCACTCAAGGACATTCAGTGAGTTGTTGTGAAGCCACTCCATTGATATTTTGGCAGTGTGCTTTGGGTCATTGTCCTGTTAGAAGATCACCCCAGTCTGAGGTCAAGAGCACTCTGAAGCAGGTTTTCATCCAGGATGTCTGTGTACATTGCTGCATTCATCTTTCCCTCTATCCTGACTAGTCTTCCAGTTCCTGCTACTGAAAAACATCCGCACAGCATGATGCTGCAGCCAACACCATGTCTACTTTAGAGATGTATTAGCCTGGTGATGAGCGGTACCTGTTTTTTTCAAACGTAATGCCTGGCATTCACTCCAAAGAGTTCAATTTTAGTCTCATCAGACCAGAGAATTTAGTTTATTATGGTCTGAGAGTCCTTCAGATGCCTTTTGGCAAATTCCAGGCAAAGAGTGGCTTCCGTCTGGCCACTTTACCATACAGACCTAATTGGTGGATTGCTGCAGATGGTTATCCTTCTGTAAGGCTCTCCTCTCTCCACAGAAGAACGCTGGAGCTCAGACAGAGTGACTATCGGGTTATTGATCACCTCCCTGACTATGGCCCTTCTCCCCTAATCACTCAGCTTAGATGGCCGGCCAGCTCTAGGAAGAGTCCTGGTGGTTCCAAACATCTTCCACTTATGGATGATGGAGGCCACTGTGCTCATGGGAACTTTCAGAGCAGCAGAAATTTTTCTGTAACCTTCCCCAGCCTTGTGCCTCAAGACAATCCTGTCTCGGAGGTCTACAGACAGTTCTTTTGTCTTCATGCTTGGTTTTTACTTTGACATGCACTGTCAACCCTGGGACCTTATATAGACAGGTGTGTGCCTTTTCAATGCATGTTCAATCAACTGAATTTACCACAGGTGAACTCCAAATAAGCTGCTGAAACATTTAAAGAATGATCAGTGGAAACAGAAAGTACCTGAGCTCAATTTAGAGCTTCACGGCAAAGGCTGTTAATACTTATGTACATCCGATTTTTCAGGTTTTTTGTTTTTAATTAATTTGCAACAATTTCAAAAAGTCTTTTTTCACATTGTCATTATGGACTATTGTGTGTAGAATTTTAAGGAAATAAATTAATTTAATCCATTTTGGAATAAGACTGTAACATAAAAAAATATGGAAAAATTGAAGCGCTAATAATACTTTCTGGATGCTCTTTAAGACACTAGCGAGAGTGCTGTTTCCCAAATATAACACATTTGCAAGTAAATTAAAAAATATTTGCAAAAACGGCTCCAAACACAACCAGAGCAGAAAATTGTCTCTTTTGCTAGGTGTTTATACATCCATCCACATGACTTGTAAACTGTACAAGTTTTTGACAAAATTAATAATAATCATGTTTGTTTTTTGACACAGAATGACCCTTCAGAAGACGCAGACCACAAAACTCGAGCTAATGGCTCAGATGAGTGAACTCCCCTCTCCAGTTCATCCACATCTAATCTTCTTTCAGATATGTAAATAAGTGGAACGCTAACACAATTACCAAGCTAATTTATTTTGATTATTGTTTTTTTGTTTGTGTACAAACGTTTAATGACCGTGGAGGCAAACTCCCAGTTTTCTCAGAAATCTGTATTTAAAAAGAATCTATTTGGTCAGAATTGAACTATTGTGTTTAACAAGCTCACGTTAAAATAGATAGTTTGATTTGTGATCATTTTTGGTTACTTGCCAGTTTAAGTCATTTTAACGTTTCGCTATCAGCATATTTCCTCGTGAAATAATACATGACTTGTGCCAGTACGCAGACTTAATTTAGCAATAAAATTGTTATTTATGTTTAAATGCAACTGTGTTTAGAAACAGCGATTGGGATTGTATTAGTGTCTATGAGGAGCTGCTTTCTAATCCATTTTAGTGATCGACCAACGTGTTTTTTGTTGGGTCACATCTGCGCATGCGTCTGAATTAGCAAATGCATATCAGCTTGATTCCTGACTCATTTTTTTATATATAGCTCGTTGAGTGGTCTCTGTAATTCCTCCAGGGTATGTTTGCGTGAATGGGGTCGTGTTTTTTCTTTTTTTGTCAATACAAACACAACCAAGGCAGTTGATGTTCGTTCTGGGTCTTGGAATTTATAAAAGTGTGATTGTAATGTGTCAGAATAGTGTGAGTCAGATACTATGTGATTTTTTTTTCAGTGGTTTGTTATCCTGGAATTGTTTTGAAGGCAATGAATTCTGTTTTGAACGTTTTTCCTGTTTTCGGCCCACTAAGGAGGATGGGATTGATTACAGTGTTTGATTTCTGTTAGTGGAGAAGAGCCAAAATCTGGAAAAATTGAGCCCAAAGCAACCAAGTGCACATAATTTTTTTTATTCTGGATGTACTCTATGGTTGTTCTGGATAAAGAAAACAAATAAAAAGTGGTTCGTTTTAACATTTCATTGAATTTTGGATTTTCCTATTTCAGTTAGATTTACTTGGGCTTTTGCAATGTCTTTTCCTCCCCAGTAGATGGCAATGTTTGTTTGAACTGGAGGAATTTTACATGCAGTTTTTATGAGAGGAAGCTACAAGCAGGTGGTTTAATAAACACAGATGATTCTTCTTACAGAGTTTGTAATGTACATGCTTTGTTGTAGTACATGCATATACACTTAAATAAAATGCTGGGTTCCACAATTCCTTCATGTTGTCCCAACAAAAATCAATTAGGTTAGCTTTAAGACTTTTATTTTACAATTTAATTGGATTGAATATACAACAATTAAGTTAAAAACTTAATAATTTTATGTATTAAATTAGTTTAATGTTTTGAGCATAATTACAGATGTTTATACTGTAAAAAAATATGTGATTACACTGTTGCGCTAAACCTGTTAAAATACAACATAACAGGGTTGTTTTTAGTATTAGTGAGTAGCTATTGTAGTTTTATTTAGGCTTTTATTTTAACGTTTTAGTATTTTGTTGATTGTACATTTAGTTTTTAAATCCCGTCTCATTTGTCTTTCTTTTTTTTTCTCATCTCATTAGGATAACTTCAGTATTAATAAGCAGTGAACTCTAAATTTAGCAAAGTTTCCACTGGATATATGGTAAAATGTAATAATTTCTTTCATTTAATGAAAACTTATTTTCGTTGGAATTTTTTTTTGTTAATCTCTGAAACCAAATAAATATTCATAAATTAAATATGTCTGGCGGTTCATTCCGCTGTGGCGATCACAGATTAATAAAGGGATTTTTTATATTAATAAATTATCATCATTTTCTTAGATATGTTCTGTTTTTCTGTCAACTGACATATACAGTGCATCCCGAAAGTCTTCATAGCGTTTCACTTTTTCCACATTTTTTTATGTTACAGCCTTATTGCAAAATTGATAAAATTAATTAATTTCCTCAAAATTCTATACACAATGACAATGTGAACAAAAATGTTTTGAATTGTTGCAAATTTATTAAAAACAAAAAACCTGAAAAATCAGGTGTACATCAGTATTTCACAGCCTTTGCTCAATACTTTGTTGATGCACCTTTGGCAGCAATTACAGCCTCAAGTCTGTTTTAATATGATGCCACAAGCTTGGCACATCTTTCTTTGTGAATTTTTGCTCATTCCTCTTTGCAGTACCTCTCAAGCTCTATCAGGTTGGATGGGAAGCGATGGTGTACAGCCATTTTCAGATCTCTCCAAAGATGTTCAATAGGATTTAGGTCTGGGCTTTGGCTGGGCCACTCAAGGAAATTCAGCGAGTTGTTGTGAAAACACTTCATTGATATTTTGGCAGTATGCTTTGGGTCATTGACCTGCTGGACGATGAACTGTTGCCCCAGACTGAGGTCAAGAGCACTCTGAAGCAGGTTTTCATCCAGGAAGTCTCTGTACATTGCTGCATTCATCTTTCCCTCTATCTTGACTAGTCTTCCAGTTCCTGCTGCTGAAAAACATCTCCACAGCATGATGCTGCGGCCAACGCCATGTTCACTGTAAGGATGGTATTAGCCTGGTGATGAGAGGTGCCAGTTTTTCTCCAAACATAACGCCTGGCATTCACTCTGAAGAGTTCAATTTACATGCCTTTTGGCAAATTCCAGGAGGAGAGTGGCTTCTGTCTGGTCACTCTACCATACAGGCCTAATTGGTGGATTGCTGCAGATGGTTATCCTTCTGACAGGTTCTCCTCTCTCCACAGACGAACGCTGCAGCTTAGACAGAGTGACAATCGGGTTATTGATCACCTCCCTGACTAAGGCCCCGTTTACACTAATGCATTTTCGTTTTAAAACGCATAAGTTTTGCCACGGTTACGCCATGCGTCCACACTATGCCGGAGTTTTTGAGCCCCAAAAATGGAACGTTTTGAAAACGCTGGAGAGGTCGTTTTCATTCTAAAACGCTGCTGCTCCATCTCAGTGTGGATGGGGGAAAACGAAGACATCTGAAAACAGAGGCGTATCTGCAGACATTCGCTACCTGATTGGAGCTTTTAGATCATTGCGTATCCTTCCCTTATTTGTCAAACCCCTATCACATGACTATAACTTTACTGGAAGACGGCAGACCAGCCTTAACTGTAAACAACAACATGGACACAGAAATGGGAACGTTGTTTGCACTATTGTCCATTTTAGGCACCAGTTAAACTCTGCCTTTTTTACTACAGCAGCTGCATATATTTGCAAGAGGCAAGCTATTGTTCGAGCACTCGCTAATCACTCGCGTTCATCGTTTAACCAGTGTTTGTTGACTAACAATAACCAAATGCCAAGCGAGACACGTTTCCTGTTTATACTTGGACGCGCATGCCCAGAGTGCACGAATGGTCACGTGATATACGTTTTTGGTGGAGTAGTGTGGACGGAGATATGTTTAGAAATGCTAGATGAAACGCTAGTGTGGATGCGGATTGTTTTTGATTTAAAACGCAGTTTCAAAACGAAAACTCTTTAGTGTAAACGGGGCCTGAGGCCCTTCTCCCCCGATCACTCAGCTTAGATAGCCAACCAGCTCTAGGAAGACATCTCAAACATCTCAAGAATGACCAGTGGAAACAGAATGCACCTGAGCTCAATTTAGAGCTTCATGGCAAAGGCTGTGAATACTTACAGTGAGGGAAATAAGTATTTAATCACACTGTGATTTTTCAAAATCTCCTACTTAGAAATCACCAGGTTTGCACACACTGAAGGAGGGATTTTGCCCACTAATCTTCTCTAGATCTGTCAGGTTTCAGGGCTGTCACTGAGCAACATAGAGTTTCAGCTCCCTTCAAAGATTTTCTATTGGATTTAGATCTGGAGGCTGGCTAGGCCACTCCAAAACCTTGTTATGCTTCTTACGAAGCCACTCCTTGGTTTTCCTGGCTGTGTGCTTTGGGTCATTGTCATGTTGGAAGACCCAGCCACGATCCATCTTTAATGCTCTGACTGAGGGAAGGAGGTTTTTGCCCAATATCTTACAATACATGGCCACGTTCATCCTCTCCTTAATACAGTGCAGTCATTCTGTCCCCTGTGCAGAAAAACACCCCAGAGCATGATGCTTCCAGCCCCATGCTTCACTGTGGGTATGGTATTATTGGGATGATACACATCATTCTTCTTCCTCCAAATTCGGTGAATAGAGTTAAGACCAAAAAGCTTTACTTTGGTCTCATCTGTCCACAGGACTTTCTCCCATGAATACTCTGGACCATCCAGATGGTCCCTGGCAAACTTCAGATGGGTCTTGACATGGGCTAACTTAAGCAGGGGAACCTTCCGTGCGATGCATGGTTTTAAAACATGACATCTTACTGTATTACTGATAGTACCCTTGAAAACGGTGGTCCTAGCTCTCTTAACGGCATTGATCAGCTCCTCCCGCATAATTCTGGACTGTTTCTAGACCATTCTTGGCATCATTAGTACCCCACGAGGAGAGATCTTCCATGGGGCCCCAGTCTGAAGGACATTGACAGTCATCATTAGCCACTTCCATTTTCTGACAATTGCTCCAACAGTTGCTCTTTCTTGGCAATTGCCCCGTAACAGTTTCAGCTTTATGAAAGTCTACAATTTCATCTCTTGTGTCTGTTGACAGCTTTTTGGTTTTGGCCATGTTGCTACTTAGACTTTTGACTGATTGTGGGGTGCACAGGTGTCTTTATGACAGCTAGTGACCTCAAATAAGTGCTCATGAGCAGAGTGTAGCTGGACTATTTTAAAGCAAAATAACAGTTTTTTTGAGGGTCAGAAATTTGGCTGAAAAGCAAGTGATCAAATACTTATTTGACACAGTAATTTACAAATAAATTGTTAAAAAGTCATACAATGTGATTTCTACATTTTTATTTTTAGATTCTGTCTGTCACAGTGGAATTGCACCTATACTGAAAATTCTAGACCCCTCCATGATTTCGAGATCTTGAAAAATCACATTGTGATTAAATACTTATTTCCCTCACTGTATGTACATGTGATTTTTCAGCTTTTTTATTTTTAATAAATTTGCCACAATTTCAAAAAATCTTTGTTCACAGTGTCATTATGGGGTATTGTGTGTAGAATTTTGAGGAAATAAATGAATTTAATCCATTTTGGAATAAGGCTGTAACATAAAAAAAGTGAAGGAAAAGGTGGAAAAAGTGAAGCGCTATGAATACTTTCTGTACGCACTGTAAGTTATCAATTTCACTGCTATATCTGTATGTAGCACTATGAAAATATCAATCTAAATATCAGACTAAAAGTCTAGCAGTGAATTTAAAAGAAAGGAATTTATTGACATTCGTTGTACCTGTAGCTGTTGAAACATGTACACTGATGCTGAACTACAAAACCTAGAAAAACAGAGAGGCCTATGACTATTTATTATACTCCTTATAGTGAACACAGTGCCCACTCGTTTACTTTATTGTGCAAGTTTAATTAACAAGGGCATTTTAAAAGCCTGACCCATTGTAGTTAAAAGATCTTGTATGTTAAAGTTTATCCCTGTAAACATATGATGTATTTTAATCAGTAAGCAATATAGCACAATATACTTACTATATTACAAGAAATGTACAATCTGTAGAACAAAATTAAAAAAAAATGATTATACCAAAAAAGAACATCTCTATCAGCATCAATGTTACGGTAAGCTTCTGAACTCAAAGGGGCAGCAGAGTGGCTGATGAACAATGTGATTAACTGATAGAAATTTAGGTTTTGTTGTCAGGACCCCAATGTACAATATCTGGCATGTTCTTTTTTCTTTTAATTTGCGTTTGGGCTAAAAGTAGTTTGTAACATTTGAGCCGTGTCATAATGTTTGTGGACACCTTGACGCTGCTGGTCTGCCTGTGGAGTTTATATGCTGTACATTTTTCTCGCAAGATCACAATAAACAGAACTAAAGTTACAGGATTGATAAACCAGGAGTTAAAAAGTTATCTGTTTATAGTGATGTGGAGGTGTTTGCTCAAGCTTTGCAGTTTTCTACTCCAGTATGGTCAGTCCTGACCACTTCATGGTATTAAGAGATATTAAACTCCTGTGTGCAGGCCCGGATTAAGAATTCAGGGCCCCCTACAAGGCCGCACCCCTATAGTTAAATTAAAAAAATAATATTAATATAATATTTTTTAAATAAAGTTAATCTATAATATTTTGCCCACATTTTTAAATAAATGACATATGCATATATTTATAGTCAACAAAAATTTACCTGATTTTAAAAGCATTTAAAGCACACTTTGATTTGAAAAAAATAAATAAAAAAATACTAATAAAACTAGTGAAAATTAATGTTTTTAATATACTTGTTCAAGTTCACTGAAGCAGTACTAAAATGTATATTTAAGGGTATTTTTAATGTATAACTTCTACAAACTTATAATGCATATGATTTGGATATAACACCTCTCCAGTCCAGTTCTATGAATCGGAGTCCTCCATAATACACACACTGATTAATGATTCCTACTGTCTCCCTCGTGATGAAGAAGAGTAGGCAAAAAGCACTTGATTATAAAGCTGAAAGTATCTGAAATCTCACACACTGTACCAGTTCTCTTCTGTCTCTCTCCTCTTCAAGGGCTTTTTCTGTCTCTCTCTCTCTGTCTCTCTTTCTCCATGAGGTCGGAGAATATGGGTGAAGCAGGGCGACTAACATTGTAAATACAGATTAATTATATTAAGATGTCGCTAACATTTAACACCAGGTGGAAAATAACTGTTTAATATTTATTATTATTAGTATCCTTATTAAATACCTTGTGACTCATTCTATATATTTTATATAATTTATTTAAATTTTTAAACAACATTTCCTTTCTATTGAAAATAAATGTATTTCCAATCTGATATGTAAAGGGGGATAAAAGAAGAAGGCCCCTGGGCCCCTGGGAAGAAGGCCTTGGCTGCACATCCATAATGTGAATCTCCAGTTCCACCACACCCCAAAGGTGCTTTATTGGATTAAGATCTGGTGACTGTGGCCATTTGAGTACAGTGAACTCATTGTCAAGAAACCAGTCTGAGATGATTCGTGCTTTATGACATGGCGCTTTATCCTGCTGGAAGTAGCCATCAGAAGATCTGTACATTGTGGTCATAAAGGGATGGACATGGTCATCAACAATACTCAGGTAGGCTGTGGCGTTAACACGATGCTCAAGTAGTACTACCTCAGACAACTGTCTAAAGTCAAACCATTTCTATCCCAGAGAAATTTTAAAACTGGTGATTCATGCCTTCATAACAACACAGCTAGATTACTGTAACTCTATTTTGGTATTTCTCAGTCTTCTCTCTCTCTCTGCAGCTGGTACAAAATGCTGCTGCTAGACTTCTTTCTGGCACCCGCAAGTATGAGTCTGTAACTCTGATTTTAGCTGCACTTCACTGGTTACCCATTAAATACAGAATTGATTTAAAAATGTATTATTTGTTAACAAAGCAGTCAATAACCTTGCTCCTCAGTATCTTACAGACTTGCCTTGTCCGTATACCCCCTCCCGATCATTGAGATCTTATGATCTCAACTTACTCACCGTGCCCAGAACACGCCTTAAAAAGCGAGGTGATCGAGCTTTTGGCTGTTGCTGGTCCTAAACTCTGGAACAGTCTACCAATTCACATTTGACTTTCTCCCTCCATTTCTTTAAGTCTGTTTTAAAGACCCATCTATTTTCTCTCGCTTTTAATGCTCCTTGATTACTGTTTTATTGCTTTTATTTGTTAAATGTTTCTTTTATATTCTGTTTTACTGTCTTTAGTACTCTTATGTACAGCACTTTGGTCAACCTTGGTTGTTTTTAAATGTTCCTTACAAATAAATATTGTATTGTAAATATTCTATTGGTACAAATGGGCCCAAAGTGTGTCAAGAAAATATCCCCCACACCATTACATCACCACCACCAGCCTGAACCACTGATACAAGGCAGGCTGGATCCATGCTTTCATGTTGTTGATGTCAAACTCTGACCCTACCATCCGAATCACATCCGACAGCCGCACCATCAGCACTGGTGCCCCCCAGGGAT
>CAIGQZ010032254.1:2959675-3008997 GCA_903798205.1 Danio tinwini | reverse complement strand
TGAACGAATCACTGGCACTACCCTTCCTACACTTCAATAACTGTACTCTTCCAGAGTGAGTAAAAGGGCTCGTAAAATCACTCTGGACACCTCACACCCAGCACACTACCTGTTCAAACTGTTACCGTCTGGTCGGCGCTACAGAGCACCGAGCACAAAAACAGCCAGACACAGGAAAAGTTTCTTTCCTCAGGCCATCTACCTCATGAACAGTTAAATATTCCCCTACTGTGCAATAAACGTGCAATACTTTCTCATATGCACTTGTACACAGCACCTTATAACCAGTATATTTACAGCATATCTGTACATACAACTCAACATCCAGATCTTTTTGACTGACTGCATCTCTGTTTAATGTTTATTGCCTTTTCTTTTCTTGTATTTAATTTTGTGTTGTCACTTGTCTCTTTATGTACACTGAAAGCTTCTGTTGCCAAAACAAATTCCTTGTGTGTGTGAAGCACACTCGGCAATAAAACTGATACTGATTCTGATCCATCGTTTGAACCTCGTTAGTTATAATGTAAAACGCCCATAATGATGCTCTAAATGGGGTGGTAACAAATTCTTTAGTGAAGAACCCCATAATTTCTTTGTGCAAATGATATTGTTTTACACGCACACACATTTGCAAAAGAATCCAATATTAGTTTTAAAACATGCACTCGTTTTCCATATTAACTGAAATATATGTAAATGGCACATATAGGGCCTGTGTTTCCTTTACAAATATTATTGAGAACATTCCATATTCTATTGTAAATTAACATAAAATCGCTTACAAAAGCTAACATGTATTCTAATATCATATATAAAGCATATAAATAAATAAATAACGAGGCTATATATTAAGAAATGGAATTTAATATTTATTATGATATGAAAAAAATGCTACTTTAATAATAATATTAACGATGATGATGACGATTATTATTATTATTATTATTATTAAGTAGGATATTGTTTATTTGTTTTTTTGAAAAGTCTACTTTTACAATTTGACATGTAAACCACTGCAGAGATGTCTAGATGTCTCTAACCAACAGTCCCTTGTCATATACAGTACAGATACTTAATAAATAACCTATTATAAATGTAAACGATTAACGTATGCAATATATATATAATTTTTTTCACAAGCTTTGGAGACGTAACATAAATTCCACTTTTAAATAATAGGTCACCTATAGATTTCATCATAAGCCATGGCTGTGTTCAAAATGACATCAATGTTTTCAAAGTGCACTGCGAAGGGAGCGCAAATGCTTTTGAAGTGAAGTTTATGTATAAACAAATTTCAAGAGGATCACGTGCTTATGATTGTTCTCAGCTGTCCTGCATTAAGCCATGATCAATTATCCAATCAGACAACTCCTAACTTACTATAAATAACCAGAGTTTTCTTATCTCAATATCTTCGTCCTGAAGATATCTTCGACCTTCGACCAGACTGGTTTGAGCAGATAGAAAGGCAACAGTAACTTTAATAACCACTCGTTACAACCGAGGCATGCAGAAGAGCATCTCTGAACACACAACACGTCCAACCTTGAGGCGTACAGGCTAGAGCAGCAGAAGACCACACCGGGTGCCACTTCTGTCAGCTAAAAACAGAAAACTACAAGGCTACAATTCGCACAGGCTCACAAAATTAGACAATAGAAGATTGGAAAAACGTTGCTTGTTCTGATGAGTCTCGATTTCTGCTGCGACATTCAGAATCAGAATCAGAATCAGTTTTATTGCCAAGTGTGTTTCACACACACAAGGAATTTGTTTTGGCAACAGAAGCTTCCAGTGTACATAAAGTGACGAGTGACAACACAAAATTAAATACAAGAAAGAAAAGGCAATAAACATTAAACAGAGATGCAGTTAGTCAAAAAGATCTGGATGTTGAGTTGTATGTACAGATATGCTGTAAATATACTGGTTATAAGGTGCTGTGTACAAGTGCGTATGAGAAAGTATTGCACGTTTATTGCACAGTAGGGGAATATTTAACTGTTCATGAGGTACTGTAGATGGCCTGAGGAAAGAAACTTTTCCTGCGTCTGGCTGTTTTTGTGTTTGGTGCTCTGTAGCGTCGACCAGACGGTAACAGTTTGAACAGGTAGTGTGCTGGGTGTGAGGCGTCCAGAGTGATTTTACGAGCCCTTTTACTCACTCTGGAAGAGTACAGTTATTGAAGTGTAGGAAGGGTAGTGCCAGTGATTCGTTCATGCAGTCCGGACTATTCGCTGTAGTCTACGGAGGTCAGTTTTGGCAGCTGAGCTGAACCAGACAGTGATTGAAGTGCAGAGGATGGATTGGATGACAGCTGAGTAAAACTGTACGAGCAGCTCCTATGGCAGGTTGAACTTCCTCAGCTGATGGAGGAAGTACAGTCTCTGCTGGGCTTTCTTTACAATGGAGTCAATGTGAATGTCCCACTTCAGATCCTGAGAGATGGTGGTGCCCAGGAACCTGAATGACTCTACTGCAGCCACAGTGC
Organism: Danio tinwini; assembly: GCA_903798205.1. Taxonomy (NCBI): domain Eukaryota; kingdom Metazoa; phylum Chordata; class Actinopteri; order Cypriniformes; family Danionidae; genus Danio; species Danio tinwini. The sequence continues at coordinate 3,006,500 of CAIGQZ010032254.1, read as the reverse complement.
TGTTCATGATGGTGAGGGGGGGGAGTGCAGGGGGGTTTCGCCTAAAGTCCACTATAACAGAGAAACTACTCGTTTTAAGAAACACTTGCCACTACATCTTCCTTTTCCCAAACGATGCACCGTACTATGATAGTTTTGCTGCGAGTTACGTCGTTGTTTGGGAAACGCACCCCAGGCCTGCTACATGCTGGACTATTGATTTTGACTCTTTATAGCACTATTGTATGTTAACACTCTGCAATAAGCCTCTAATATTAGCATAACATGAGCATAATAAATCTTATTTTTTCATATTCATAGTTGATTTTAATCCATTAACTAACAAATAAGACTTTATTGTAAAGTGTTACCTATTGTACTTTATAATCCATTTGCAATTAAAAGTTTACTCTGAACATCTGTATACAATAAAGTATGTTTTTGTTTTTATACCTGTTAAGAGTAACTTTTTGCAACTCATGATAATAGTGTATGTTAGGAATAAAGTACATCCAGGAGACTGTTATCTTTAAAAAAAATGTACTGGATGCAGGGGTGGACTGGCTATAGGGAGCACCGGGACATTTCCCGGTGGCCTGACGGTCAATCTGGTCTGCCACCGTAATTCTGGCCTGCCGCGCATCTCTCCGCGCCCCCTCCCTGCTCTTCACTTTCTAGATCGCATCAGATGTGACCTGACTGAGTTACTTTTGCCCGGTTGAAAATGCTTTCCCAGTCCGCTCCTGACTGGATGTACTCTACCTGATAATTACTACGCTACTTCCCTCAAAACAACAGTTAGACACAAAACATTGTTCTGAGCTGTAGTAGTTTAATGCAAAACTGACAAAAAAAATGACACAGCTGAATGAAGCATATACTAACTTGCATATTATTTATTCACAAAACTGTGTCAAATAGTCAAAAACCGCAATGTGACAGACAAGCAGCTACATAACAATGTGGATCTTAAATGGATGTGAACACTGAAAACTGAACTGACACTTTCAATTCACTATAAACTTCCATGTGAAGCTGCTTTGACACAATTTACATTGTATAAGCGCTATACAAATAAAGATGAATTGAATTGAACGCAATCACAGATGGTCAAGTTGATTCGAAGTTCCCAGATGATCCTGAGTAATTCAGCGATTGTTATCTCTGAATAACATACTTTGGAATGGCACAACTGACTAATCAGAATCAAGTATTCGAGACAGCCGTGTACTAAACCATGATTAAAGCTTCAGCAATTAATCAACAAGAAAATTTGATAGTCATAACCCTTTTTTTGTGATCTCCGCATTGCAGAGACAGTGTTTATGTTTCAGTGTCACTCTGCAGGCCAGCTGGAAATCCAGCAGGAGAAATCAAAGCCTTTGCAGGTAAACCCAGTCCTTCCCCTAAACAGAGGGCCTTTGTCCCCCACAGTAAGCCTCACACTCACAGACCGAAGAGCCATGGGACAATCAGCTTCTCTTTCCACCACACTCTCACACCAGACCCACCAACAATCAGCTTATGTGAAATCAAGCCACCATGTTTTTTTTCTTTTCTTTTCTGGGTGGAGAGTTTGGTTGCATCTGTTATTGCAGCAGCAGATTAGGTTACGACTCTCCCCTCATCGAACAATCGCCTTTCTAAACAACTAGGCCTTCTCATTTTCTCTCATTTCAGGACAAAACTGTGGCGTTCTTTGCAAATGTTGCCCTGTGTATTTAAACGATTGCAGAAGGTGTTGATCGCTGGACGTTTCAGCATTTCTCCTTTTGTTTCAGGAGGCTCCCGTTGTCTGCTGTTCCTGGGTGGCATTTATAGGCTAATGCTTCCCCTTTGTCTGGGGGTCAGACCCATTATCCCCTCATCTCTGTCTGAGTTGTGCGTGTCTGCTGACGTTCCTCCGTTCCCTCCCCCTGTTTTCACACTCGGCTTTGTTTCAAAAGGCCCCACACTTTGTCCACTCCTCCTCACTCTTTTCATTCTCCTGCAGCTCAAAGTCTCACCGTCTTCAACAAGTCACTTGTGCAGAGTTGTAATTATCATGACAATGGAATGTGGGCTCAGGAGAAGTCATGATAACTCTAAATAACAAGCCACTCTGCTTGGTTTTTGTTTTGCTCAGTATTGGAAGTATTGTGGGTAAACTAATCAAACTACTTTTTTGAAGTAACTAGTAAAGTAACTTTTTGGTAAAGTACTTTTTAATTTTCAAGTAAATATCTAGGTTGTTTTTTTTCTTAAATGAATGTAATGCCAATTACCTTTTCTCATTTATTGGCAGACGGTTCTCAAAAATTGAGGCCCTGTTTTGACTAATACGTTTTCATTTTTAAAACACATAATTCCACACTATGCTGGAGTTTTGGAGCGCCAAAAACAGAGCATTTTGAAAACGCTGAAGAGGCCGTTATCATTTTAAAACGCTGCTGCTCTAGCCTTGAACCGGGCCAAATCGCGCTTGTCCCCGCTCCGGTCTCCCCCGACAGCCCGCACTCACATTACATTCAGGCCTGGGCACGCTTATGTCATTGATGATGCGCTGTTCAGTAAGTGCTCTCGCTCAGAACAGTAGAGATTTTTTTAGTTATATTAAGTCGTTTGATATGCAGTGACACGCAGTCAAATATTTTGCCGAACAGATCAGCCACTTTTGACGCTCATAAACAATCATAAAGTCCTCGTGCTGCAGGAATTAGGAGGTTTGCTGAAGGCAAGCTTTCGCGCAGCGAGGGGTTTGCATTTTTAATAAACTACGACGTTCATTGCGTTCATTGAACAGTACGAATGATTAATTAATCCATATAAATCAGTCCCTTAAAAGTCATGTCTCGCTTTTAGTTTCGGGCAAGCGTACCGCGCCTGAGCCCAAGTGAACCGCGCTCAGGCCCACCTCTTCCAACCAGGCCAGGGCCGCCCAAGTGAACCGTGCCTGACCCTGATTCAGAGCACTCACACTGCTCAAATGATCCGGGAAATGGGCCTGGGCATGCTTCGGATAGCATAGTGTGAGTACGCCCTCAGTGTGGATGGGGAAAATGGAGACATGTAAAAATGGAGGCGTGGCTGCAGACATTCGTCTGATTGTGGCTTTTCCTTCAATATTAAGTAGCCTACACAAAGTTCAATTTACCTTTTTATTTGTATAGCGTTTATACAATATAGATTGTGTCAAAGCAGCTTCACATTCAAGAGTATAGTAAATTGAAACAATGTCAGTTCGATGTCATTTCGATTTTCAGAGTTTCAGATCAGTTCAGTTTAGCTCAGTTCAGTGTGGGTTAATAATCACTACTGAGAGTCCAAACACTGAAGAGCAATTCCATCGATGCACAGCTCTACAGATCCCGAACCATGCAAGCCAGTGGCCACAGCGGCGAGGAAAAAAAAACTTCACCAAATGGCGAAAGTGAAGAATTAAAAAACCTCGAGAGAAACCAGGCTCAGTTGGGCATGACCATTTCTCCTATGGCCAAATGTCTTGTGCAGAGCTGCAGTCTAGGCGCCGGAAGCTGGAGAATGCTGGACCTCAGCGAAGACTCGTCTGTCCTTGGAGCGTCACAGGAATCAGTCTCATGCTCTCCACTCCTCCATGACCACCACAGCAGCTGCTCAGGATGCAGCCTGGTCCAGTTGTGAAAATTGTGAAAACCTCGGGATCATCTCGTCGCTGGTCTTGGATCAAATCAGTAGTGCTGCATAGCCTGAGGGCCTCGGGATGAGTACCCCCAGGTGGAAATGGAGAATAAAGAGAATAATTAGCGTAGCTGCTGTTCATAGTGTATATAAACGAGATGCAAAAAACCTGCGTGAGGCACAATCATGCGTCATACCGCTAAGTGATGCACTGAGTGTATGCTTTGCTAAAAAGATAGGTTTTTAATCTAGTTTTGAACTGTGAGAGTGTGTCTGAGCCTCTGACATTATCAGGAAGGCTATTCCAGAGTTTAGGGGCCATAAATAAGAAGGCTCGACCTCCTTTATTCGACTTTGCTATTCTAGGTACTACCAGAAGCCCTGAGTTTTGAGATCTTAAAGAGCGGGTTGGATTGTAGCGAGACAGGAGGTTGGTTAGATAAACAGGAGCTAGATTATTTAAAGCTTTATAGGTAGGGAGCAATATTTTATATTTAATACGAAACTTAACAGGCAGCCAGTGTAAGGAGGATAAAATTGTGGTGATATAATCATATTTTCTAGACCTGGTAAGAACTGAAAAGATGTCTGTCAGTACACTTGCAAATTAAATCGGGTGCTCGTCAATTTATTAATGCAGCATGCACCAAAAACATCTAAATGCATCAAAATCATGATTTCGAAAGATGCAACTCTTAAATGGATCATGCTTTTTCTTGTCATAGGATTTAAAATATGACTCTTTACAGTTCAGGACAGGTTTCTTTCAGCAGATCTTCAATTGTGTGTGAAGGAGGATGTTTTGACTCCTTCGCACACTCTATGAGATCTTCACAAGTATTGAAAGCTGATAAAAAAATAAAATCAAATGCATCATTAAACTGACTTAATTTGAGCATGTTGTATTGTGGTTCTTGTGTATAAAAATAAGGCCAAACATATTATTTAGCAATTAACATGAGCTGTAATATGACTAAGCGTATTATTTTCTTTTTTCAAGGTCAAAGGAACTAGGAAAAATGAAGTCTTTGTTATAGATACTGTAGCTTTGATGGGCATCTGTGCCAGTGGCATTATTTCAGCTGCCAGTATTTGAGAGGTACTTAAATGCAGTTTTTAGTGAACTGGACAACCCCAAGGGCCAAGCAAAGTGGAGCAGTTGTTCAGGAAATTATCCTTTATCCTGGCTCCAATGCAAGGGAATACTGGGTTACAGTGTGAGAAACCTGTTTGCTTGTGTTTGACTGGCTTTTTGGCATCTCCCAATAGGAACACCATACCTCTGTGTTGTCTACATGCCTAAATCAGACGTCGACATGGTCAATGTACTCTCTCAAAAAAAAAAAGATTTTTGCTGCTTGTTTAAAGTACTTATATTAAATGAGCTGGAACAACACAATTTTTTGGGGACAACTTAATTGTTTTATGTTCAATCCACTTATATTTGCTACATTTGCCTGTTCAAATACCCTTTCAGATGTAACTGCATCACTTTAGTCTGTTGTTTTATTATTTTAAATGTGTTTATTTTTAATATGGTAATAGTATACTGCTCATTTACCATGCATTGTATAAAACTCAGTTCCATGAAAAAACCTTAATCATCCATAGAAACCTTTTAATTACACAAAAGGTCCTTTTAGAATGATACTTTTTTTTTGAGGCGGTCAAATGTTTCTAAAATGATTTTTCTATAACATTGCATTGCTGCAGAATCGCCCTATTTAATCCTCAATTTTAAAGAGTGTACTTTGGGATACCAACTGGCCCATGTTATTTACAGTAAGTCTTCCGGCATGCATGTTTCAGTCTATACACCAAGCAACAATGGAAACAAACACAGGAAAACACAACTCCTTTCCTGCTAGTCGCTAGGCTGGATCTGAGCGTCAGTGACCACTTCTCAGTCTAAACATTCTGAAGGAAGCCATGCAGTATAATATAAACCCCAATAATATAACCATAAACATAAACCTCAATAATAATCAAAAATCACCACCAAGTATAAACTTACTGTTCAAAGTTTCGGGTCAGTGAGATTTTTGCTCAAATGGGTTGCATTTGCTTGTTCAGATTCTGTAGTGCAAAATAGGTTTTTGGAGATATAATATTGACATTCAAATGCATCTTTTCTATTTGTGTATGTTTTAAAAGGTCATTTGTTGCAAGAATTACTTAATGATGTTCCATTTCAATGAGACTCAGGCCCTGTTTACACTAATACATTTTAGTTTTAAAACGCATAAGTTTTGCTACGGTTACGCCAGCCGTCCACACTACGCCGGAGTTTTCGAGCCCCGAAAACAGAGCGTTTTGGAAACGCTGAACAGGCCGTTTTCATTCTAAAACGCTGCTGCTCCGTCTCAGTGTAGATGGGGGAAAACGGAGACATCTGAAAACGGAGGCGGAGCTGCAGACATTCGCCTATCTGATTGGGGCTTTTCCTCAATATTAAGTAGCCTTCACACAGTTCAGACTTCGCAAGTTTGGTATGGAAAACAAACTCCCAAAACTTGCGAAGTCTGAACTTACAAGAAGAATATTGAGGAAAAGCCCCAATCAGAGAGGCGAATGTCTGCAGCCCCGCCTCTGTTTTCAGTTTTTAAAGTTTGAACTGTTTGAACTGGATGCTGCTGTAAGACATTTCAGTACACTCTATAAAGGTACACGAGCTGTCACTGGGGTGGCACCTTTTCAAACAGTACACATTTGTACTTAAAGGGTTTATATTGATACCTCAAAAGTATATATTAGTACCTAAAAATGAACACTTTTGTACTTTTTAGATACTAATATGTACCCTTGAGGTTTTAATATGGACCTTTAAGGTACAAATTTGTACCTTTTGTAAAGGTACCACCTCAGTGACAGCTCGTGTATCTTTATTTCTGAGAGTGTGAGATGATGCACTTTCACAGTTCTGGGTTGTAGCTGGAAGGGCATCCGCTGTGTAAAACATAGTTGAAGTCAGAATTATTAGCCCCCCTTTGAATTTATTTCCCCCTTTTTTAAATATTTCCTAAATAATGTTTAACAGAGCAAAGGAATTTTCACAATATGTCTGATAATGTTTTTTTTTTCTGAAGAAACTCTTATTTGTTTTATTTCGGGTAGAATAAAAGCAGTTTTAAATTTTTTAAAAGCCATTTTAAGATCAAAATTATTAGCCTCTTTAATCTATTTTTTTTCTCTATAGTTTACAGAACAAACCATCCTTATACAATAACTTGCCTAATTACCCTAACCTGCCTAGTTAACCTAATTAACCTAGTTAAGCCTTTAAATGTCACTTTAAGCTGTATAGAAGTGTCTTGAAAAATATCTAGTCAAATATTATTTACTGTCATCATGGCAAAGATAAAATAAATCAGTTATAAGAGATGAGTTATTAAAACTATTATGTTTAGAAATGTGTTGAAAAAAATCTTTTGTTCGTTAAAAAGAAAATGGGGAAAAAAATAAACAGGGGGGCTAATAATTCTGACTTCAACTGTATGCCAGAATAGTTGGCAGTTCATTCCTCTGTTGCAAATCCTGATAAATCTGGGACTAAGCCGAAGGAAAATGAATGAATGAATGATTGATGATGCACTTCCAAGTAAAATTAATATTGTGTAGGGGGAGGGGCTTTCTATTTGCTCATCATTGAGGGGTATGGTAAAGAGCATTGTTGCTGGAGTCGTCAAACAGACGTCAGCAGAAAGACCGCTACTCCAAACAAGGAAGCTAATGGTCAGACTTTGATTAAATATTACCAAAACAATTTTTTTTGCATGTAATAATTGTTCATCTAAAAAATAACATTGTGTGCTAGCACAATAAGCATTGTTTATTTTGATTCCACAAAAACCTTAAAGGGTCACCAAACACCAAAACACATTTTTTGAGCTGTTGACAGTCTTATATGTGTCTCACGCTGCTATAAACACTATTAGGACACATATGTTGCACTAAAAAGTGAAAATTGGTTGTTTTTGCATTATTTTGAGCAAATTCGCTCTTCCGGTTTGAAACTAATTTTTGAAGCTGCGTCACGGCCATTAGATACTTGCGTGTAGTCCAGCGTGGAGAGTGGATGTCTGTACCTGCGAGTGCATCGTGACGTCTCTGAGTGTGCGGCATCAATTCATGAGAAAGACTTTGTTCAAACAAATCAGCGCGCTTTATTGTGTATGCGGTGCAACTTCATTAATATGCATGATAGTTTCGAAGACCTGTTACCTGTTACTATGTTCAGACGACAGAGAGAGACGCCACGCTGTGTTGCCAAAACAAGTGGAAGAACAAGAATTTCATGACATGGGTCGTCAGTGTTGCATTTAATAATATGCTGCGTTTATTATTGTGCTGCAACGAAGGTTTTGTTTTCATTTCCCGCTATGAGAGCGCAGCTGGACTCGTGTGCGGAATACAGTGCACGCGACAGAAATGCGTTTGGAAAGAACATTTTTTTCACCCGAGAGCTTTTCGCATCTGGAAATGATGAAATCCGGGTTTGCCGCTCGTCTCCTATTAAAAAAGATAGATGTTCATTCAGATGGCAAAGTTAGTTTGTATCGTCAGCAGTACTCTTTCAGTTTTTAAAGACATACCATAGTCAAAATGATTTAGTTAGTAAGTTTACAGTATGTTAATATCACTGCAATATTATAGCACAATATTATAAACTGAAAGATCTGCTGTAAATGCTGCTCTCTGAATGTAAACATGTAAACGCCACAATCAAACTATTACTGTCGTGTAGAATTTTCGTCGCATTTTGTGACAGGATAGTCTATACACACACAGCTTTCTGACGCTACCTACCGAGTGCATCTAAGTTACCGAGAAATGCAGAGGATTTTTTTCTCCCATTTGCCGTGCGGTATCAAACATTCCATTAAAACTCCACTCTACAGCAGTTCCTCTCGTTTGTCACGGGGGACATGCAGGAAATGTTCCTGAATAAAAGTGAAAGTGCCAAACTGCAGTTAAAGTCGACAAATTAATAATTTGGCAAATAATTTGATCACTGATTTCCATGTAAACACAGTCACTGTCTTTTTCCCCTGCGTCTGTGTGTTTGTTTTGCCTCCAGTGTTGCCAGATGTAGCTGATTTTTTACCCGTACAATCGGATTCAAAACCGCCCACTTGGGAGTGTTCTGGCAACATTGTTTACCTCGCCTCTGTGAAAATCAGCACGTGCCCAAATGGAAACTCCAATATTTGCAAATCCCTCCCTCAACACTCCCACCTAAACAGAGCTGGACACACCCACTTTCCTGACTTTTTCCAAACTAGAGGTGTGAAAACACCATGCTGAGACAGGGGGGTTTCATGTCCCTTTAATCACTGCGCAGCCACCAAATTCTAATTTATTTACATGTTACATCTTTCCTTTTCTATTATTCAAACCACTAGATTTTCGCCCATTTCTCATTTATTCATTTATTTTTCTTCTGCTTAGTCCATTTATTTATCAGAGGTGGCCCCAGTGGAATGAACCGCCAACTTATCCAGCAATGTCCTTACAGCCGCAACCCAACACTGGGAAACACATACTCTCACATTCACGCTCATAACACTACCACAAATTTAGTTTATTCAGTTCACCTATTTATTTAATTAGCGCATGTGCTTGACACCTGAGCACCCGAAGGAAACCCACAACAACACAGGGAGAACATGCAAACTCAACACAGAAATGCCAACTGATCCAGCCGAGACTCAAACCAGTGACCTTCTTGCTATGAGTAGACAGTGCTAACCACTGAGCCACCATGTCGCCTTTCTCATTTGTCCAAAGATTTGGATTATTAAACGTTCGATTTGATGTTATCACATGCAGATACCCAACCTGATCTGACAAGGAAATGCAACTTGCGTATTAGCAAAAAAGAGGCTAATTTGTACAAATCCATACATTTTTTTTGTAAGATGTACAATTTTTAAAAATGATTGCCCTCAACCTCACTCCTAAACCCAACCATGGGATGAGCAAATCATACCAAAACGTACAAATTAATCATAAAAATTCATACAAATTAGCCTGTGAGGATTTGTAGCAAGATTGTTGTCTGATATTCTTATCTTTCAAACTACATTTTGACATTTTATTCTCACAAGAAGTTCTTTAAAACATGATTGTACATTGACAAGATTGTACACTAACATGATTATACACTGTAAAAAATATCTGTTGGTGTTTTCCATGAATTTACGGTGGTGAATTATGTGCATAATGCAGCCTTGATCTCTGCTCTGTAGACATTTGATGTTGAAAATTCAACTCTACAGTTTAACAAAGTGACTTATTGACATTTAAATTGTTATAAGTTGCTATAATATAATGTATAATAAATCATATATAAAGAAATAAGTCTGGCAGTTTATTACTAGTTTTTTTTTTTTTTTGCGTAATATACAACACCAACCCAGACAACATATCACTTCAACTATTAAAATTTTTCATAAAACTCACTTGTTTCAAACTTTTCAAGGTTAAAAGGTCCTATAATGCAGTTGAAAAGCATAAAATAAATGGGGGGAAACAAAAAATAAAAATCATGAATCTCAAAATACACTGTAAAAAAATCAGAGTTCCACATAATTCATTCTTGTTGACCCAACACAAATCAATTAAGTTAATCTAGCACTTAACTAATTTATGTGCATTGAACATAAATTAAGTCCCAATGAAATCTCAAGAATTGTGTTGTTTTAGCTCATTTCAATTAAGTAGTTTGAGCAAGGAAAAAAATGAGTGTATGGAAAACCTATATTGCATATCTTTTTTTACAGTGCAGACACTTGCAAGTTATTGCATGTTTTGTATATATCAAATCACTTTTGGATATTTAATTTGATCTCATCTAAAACATCTCATCTTCAAACTCTCTCAGTAGGTCCAAAATCAGTCATCTGCCATTTTTTTGGGGTAACCCTACACCATACTGATCAGGATATCTCCCTCAATGATGTGAAAAGCACAAATGCAGAGCAGGAAGCAAACAGAGGCAGTTCCTGGAAGGATGCAGTCACCCTGGTGCAGGGTCACTGGAACCAGCAGGAGTCCTTCAACATGCCTGCATTCACCAAAGAAACTGCTAATACAAGCTACGTTTGATGTTGATTTTTACAAGGCATTTGAAAGCCTGGTTTTTCCTTGCAGCTCTAATTTTCTAAAAGAAAATGTTAAAAAGTTAACAATGACGTGAAACTAGCTATGAGGTGATGGGTGATACGGCACAGGGTTAAACTATTTCATCTTTTTGACAAAACGAGTTTTTTTTTCCTATCATTTCCTTTAAAACACTGTGTGACATCCTATTAATGGACATCATCAAGTGCACCTGCAGCCTGTGTGTGTGTGTGTGTGTTCCTGCCAGTAACCCTGTGATTACTGTAGTCTAGTGTTTGAGTTGAAACTCTCACTCTACTGTGAACATCGCCATGCTCAGACACATGTTTGAATAACAGCGCCACGCTGTTAGGAAGTAGTTTGTGAAGCTCTGAAATGCTGTCTGTATTTGACAATACATGTGCAAACCAGGGGTTTATAATCATTAAAACAAATACAGCTTCAGATTTTTATTATTAGTATAATTTTTGCTGAAGATACCCACTAAAATGTCACTCATTGTAGCAATATCATTTATATATTCATTCATTCTTTCATTTTCTTTTTGGCTTAGTCCCTTTATTAATCTGGGGTCGCCACAGCGGAATGAACCGCCAACTTATCCAGCATATGTTTTGCGCAGTGTATGCCCTTCCAGCTGCAACCCATCACTGGGAAACATCCATACACACTCAATCACATACACTTATTCATACACATACACTACAGACAATTTAGCTTACCCAATTCACCAATGGCGCACGTCTTTGGACTGTGGGGGAAACCGGAGCACCCGGAGGAACCCCACACGAACATGGGGAGAACATGCAGACTCCACATAGAAATGCCAACTGACCCAGCTGAGGCTCCATCCAGCGACCTTCTTGCTGTGAGGCCATTGTGCCACTGTGCCACTCTGCATGACGCCTATAATTTATATATAAAAATAATAAAAAGTCAAGACATCATTTAATTTTACTATAATCTACTATACTATTTAATTTCTACTATCCTTCTAAACCAGGGGTGCCTAAACTTTTTCGTATGAAGGGCCAAAAACCAAACATCATTGAGAGCTGCAGGCTGAAGTTAAATATAACATACTATAGTACATTAAAGGGCACCTAGGGTACCCCTTTTTCCAGATTTAGAAGTCTTTTGTGTCCCCAGAATGTGTCTGTAAAGTTTCAGCTCAAAACACCCATCAGATTATTTATTATAGCTTTCACTAGTTTTATAGCTCTCAATAGATTTTTGCTGTTTTTGTTTACTGTGCCTTTAAGGCTAGTCCTCCCTGCCCACCGTTTCCACGTGCCTGCCGCGCGTGCCTTACTGTACGTTCACACCGAAAGCTGCGAGAGCGTCAAAATTCGCTACATTGATCTCTTATTTAAAGGGGCCGTTGCAACATATCATATCAAATCAGTTACATTCCCGCATAAAACATTTCTAGCGTGAAGATGTTGCACACTTATTATCCAATTCATTTAACTACGGAAGATCTAGTTGCATGTGGTGTAGCTTTGCTCCACTTAATTATCCAATGTGTCCATATGCCTGAAATATTCTGAAGCATACCGTTTTGTATTGTCGCATGAGATTCACTTTTTTAAAGAAAAAAAAATATAACATTGATGCACATCAGTAACTCGCCAGTAACTTTTTAATGTATGTTCCTGTAAGAAAAACATTGCAAATAATTGGAAATCCGGCGACCGTAATATTAAAACCCTTGGAAACAACTGTGGTCGAAACCAAAGTTCACAGTGACTGTGTTCTCTGGACTCCTCTCAAGCGGTGGACTTCTACATTCCGATTGCTTGCCGCCGAACCGAGTCACAGTTTATTACCATAAAGTTGACTTGATTTCAACTCTCCTCGACGCCCACACCGGCGAAGACGCGCCGCGCTGCTCCTCGCCGCTTATTGCCGCTGGCTCTCATTGAAAATGAATGACTTCCGGCTACTTTGACGCTCTTGCTGCTTTCGGTGTGAACGTACAGTCACTGTACGTTCACACCGAAAGCAGCGAGAGCGTCAAAGGTCGCTCTGGCCACCCTGGCGACGACGCTGTCTGTCTTTAGCTCCGGCAGCGAGAGCGTCAAAATTCGCTACATTGATCTCTTATTTAAAGGGGCAGTTGCAGCATATCATATCTAATCAGTTACATTCCCGCATAAAACATTTCTAGCGTGAAAATGTTATTATCCTATTAATTTAACTATGGAAGATCTAGTTGCATGTGGTGTAGCTTTGCTCCACTTAATTGTCCAATGTGTCCATATGCCTGAAATATTCTAAAGCATACCGTTTTGTATTGTCGCATGAGATTCGCTTTTTTAAAGAAAAAAAATATATAAATAACATTGATGCACATCAGTAACTCGCCAGTAACTTTTTAATGTATGTTCCTGTAAGAAAAACATTGCAAATAATTGGAAATCCGGCGACCGTAATATTAAAACCCTTGGGAACAACTGTGGTCGGAACCAAAGTTCACAGTGACTGTGTTCTCTGGACTCCTCTCAAGCGGTGGACTTCTACATTCTGATTGTTTGCCGCCGAACCGCATCACAGCTCATTACCATAAAGTTAACTTGATTTCAACTCTCCTCGACGCCCACACCGGCAAAGCTGCGCTGCTCCTCGCCGCTTATCGCCGCCGGCTCCCATTGAAAATGAATGATTTCAGGCTACTTTGACGCTCTTGCCGCTTTCGGTGTGAACGTACCGTCAGACAACTGACACAGACATAAAGGAAGCAGATCTCATCTCACATAACATTTGTGACAAAAACTACAGTAAGAGCTTTATCAATGATTATTTGGTGCATTTGTTGTGTGGAGCTGCAGGATGAGTCACACGCGATGCCGTTACAAAGTTCACGCACACACACAGACACACACACAGTGCAGACACACACGCACATACATACGTTTAGCTTTGCTCTGTCTTTGCACGCAAATGTGACAGGATACAGGTTAATATCCACTGCTGTATGGATATATGTTACGTTAATGTACAAAATAAACCTGATTTAACGTCCACAAACCAGGATTGAAGCGTCTTTTATTATTGTTCTGACACACGGCTGTGGTGATGAAGTAAAGCTGAAGTAAATCGCTGTAATTCATTACACACAAGCACTGTTTTAAAACATTTTAAACTTGTCAAACTCACTCTTGATCACATTTGATGATGATTGATGATCCTAAACTGAACAGACTTTTATTTAGGGTTGATTTGCGCACGTCCTGTCTTGTGGATATGATTACAAACGTTACTACGGAGACATGTTAATACGCAGCTGTCAATCAATATTGGTGGGCGGGGGGACCGCACTCCTACGTCAAGTTGCGGTCGGTCTTAAAACTGCTCCAATTGGTCCACCGTTTTTATTTTGTTAAATTGAAAAAAAAAGGACTGAGTGTGTTTATATCAGCCCAATATGACAGTATATACACTATACCTACACATATGTCTGTCCAAACAGCTTGAAAAGTAGAATTTTCACCATAGGTGCCCTTTAAAGTTGCCATGGGTAATTTCCTAATTTCTTTAATAATATTTCAAAATCAACAGAAAAACATACTTTAAATCGTATTAACTAATGCAGTATAACTTTTTAAATGATAACTTATTGAAATAAAAGCATAATTACATTTATAACACAGTGGAGTTTAATGCTGAATACACCGAGCAGAATCTTTCTTTTGCTTGATTTGCTCACCAATATCTCTGCATTGTCGGGTGACAGTATGTACTTTAAACAAACCTGATTAATTTACACCATTTAATTGAAACATTTAATTTGAGTTAGCTTTTAACAATAAAACAAACAAGAGTGGCATTACAGTTGAATTGACAATCTCAAAAGGATTCCCATCATTCTGCATCCTTTCTCAGATGGGATGGCGGGCCAAATCAAAGACTACCATGGATTAATTTGGCCAGCGGGCCCTAGTTTAGGCATCTCTGTTCTAAACACTATTATTTAATGTATTTTCAGAAAAAGGTTTTTAATCATTTACAATTTTTTTTTATTATTATCATTTATCCTTTTATAATTTATAATATATAAATAATATAATAAATAATATTATAATTAAATGAATAAGTACAGGACAGAAAACACTTTAAAAAATGAAGGTTATTTATTGACATTGATGGATCTATGAAGAGCATGTCCAAATGGTAAAAAAAATTTCTTCGTGTTTAAATGCTCAAGAAATGTGCTTGATTGGCTTTGCTGTTTTAATGAAGAATCATTAAAATCAATTAAATATTTTTTTAATTAAACACAAGATCCTTTAGAAGGAAAAGAAGTTCTTTGTTTGACATACAGTATATTTCATCACAAAATGACCTTAATAGAGCCTTTATTTCTGAAAAATAAATGTTCTCTGAAAGGTTCTTCAGAAAAGCAAAAATGGTTATTCTGTGGCATCGCTGCAAAAAAATAAATAAATGATGGAGCCTTTATTTTTAAGAGGGTATTTTTTATTTCATTTTTGCATAAATACATTTACCCTTTTAACTCATGTTTTACCTTTTTATGACCTTTTATTGAGTTTAAAAGTTAAAGTAGGCACTTTGTTTGCATTTAATATTCATTGTATACATATAAAATCACTTTTGTCAATTTAATTTGACACACTGTAAAGCTAGGTTCCACACAATAGATTTGTGTTGAGGCAACATGAAGGTATAAAGTTAGCTTAATGGTTTTTACAATTTGAAGTAAATTGAACATAAAACAGGGCGTCACGGTGGCACAGTGGGTAGCACAATCGCCCCACAGCAAGAAGCCCCAGCTGGGTCATTTGACATTTGTGTGTGGAGTTTGCATGTTCTCCCCATGTTCGCGTGGGTTTCCCCAGGGTGCCCCAGTTTCCCTCACAGTCCAAAGACATGCGGGTATAGGTGAATTGAATAAACTAAATTGGCTGTAGTGTATGTGGATGCAAGAGTGTATGGGTGTTTCCCACACTGTAAAACCCAACAGTGTAGTTAACTTAAAATTGACTGAAAGTTAATTCTACTCATTTGAAAAGAGCTTTAAAGGTAATGAGTTACTTAAATACCTTGTTACTTCAACTTAAATAGAGTAAGTTCACAGTACTCATATGGATTACTTTTTTAACTGAAATGGTTTGTAGCAATCGGTTTGAGTTGCCTTAACTTATTGAGTTTTACAGTACTCAGTTGGTTTGAGTTATCTTCATTTATTGAGTTTTACTGTGCTCAAATTGCTTCATTTACTCAAATGGATTAAGTTCACAGTACTCATTAGGAGTGGTTTTTGAACTTAAATGGTTTGTTGCAATACATTTCCTCAGATTCTTTGAGTTACCTTAACTTTTTGGGTTTTATAGTACAGTCTTTTGCGGCTGGAATCCGCTGCGTAAAACATAGGCTTAATAAGCTGGCAGTTCATTCCGCTGTAGCGACCCCTAATTAATAAAGGGACTAAGCCAAAAAGAAAATGAATGAATGAACATAAAACAATTAAGTTGTCCACCAAAAAATGCTGGGTTCCACACAATTCCTTCATGTTGTCCCAACACAAATCGATTAAGTTAACTTAATCATTTTTACAAATTTAAGTTGATTAAAACAAGTTGTCCCTAAAAAGCCTTAAGAGTTGTGCTGTTTCGACTCATTTTACGTAAGATTTGTTTCAGTTTATTTTAAATAGATTGTTTGTACAAACAGCAAATGTAATTTTTGGGTGCAGGCACCAAAATGGGATATTCTTTGATAATAGCTATGACAAAATGTTTAATAATAATACAAAAAAGAAAACAGAATTGGCACATTGATTATTTTTTCTCAAATTGTGTATTGACGAACACTCATGTTATCGCCACAATAACTGGAGGACAGCTATAAAAAGATTTCTGCATCTCCAGAACCCGTGGACCTGCAGTAAAAACCTAGTAAAGTGTTCTGAACTCAAAATCTGTTAGGTCAAAACCTCATTTTAATGCAGCACTTAGTACCACATTGATTTTCTTTCATGACTAATGGCACTCTTAACTGCTATTTATAAATCAGCTCACACCATAAAGTTTTAACAGGAAGCAGCGAAGAGTGTCTTTGATCCAGTTTACTGCGGGAGGGCACATGTGCACTCATAATGAAAGAGTAATGAAGGAGTCAAGTTTCAGTCTGAACAAGAAAAATCACTGTCAAAGGCAAGTGAACAAGTATGGATCTAATAACTTTTTTTAATGTTTTAACTTTGCACCATCACACTAAGTGGTAATTATTTTTATATTTCTTTATATTAAACTCCAAAGGTTTAGTTTTTTTTTATTACAGGCTCAATGAAAAAGTTTAAACATGCAAATAATCTACTGGCCAAAATAGTGAGCAGGTGCTCTTTGATTTACCCTCTTAAAAGTAAAAGTTCTTCATTTGTATCTGTTCTTCTACAAAGAATTAAACATCTTTGGAAATATTTTATAGTTTATTTATTTTTTTTTTTTTTAGAAATCTGTAGATCTTTAGAGCCTTCATATTAGAGTACTGTTCACTGAAATGTCAATTGGGAACAACATTGGTTTTCAAAAATCCCCTCTGCAACTTTAATCTACAGAAAGAATTTAAACAAAAAAGGTTCATTTAAAGGTGCTGTATGTAAGTTTTTGACTCTTCTAAAGCATAAAAATACCATAGTATGTGTGCAGATATTTAAGAAACATTGCAAGTGAACATACTTGTCTAACTGAAAAACAATGCTGAAGTCAGATATTCTGTTTGAAAATGTTTTTTCCGTGCCGGAACGCTGTCTTTGTTTAGGTAAATTTAACCTGCACAATGCCAGTTTAGCCAATTATAATTTAGCACCCCAGGTTGCCTTGTTGGAAAACAGCGTATTTCATTTAATAATTCAGAAAGGCTCTGAAAGCATGGTTCCGTGACCGAAAAAGACAGTATGGGAGACAGATTCAGTTCCACATGAGGTTATTAATTAGCAAATGATATTAATATTACAAACGTAAACATTAGGTGAGCAGGTTACATTGTAACCGCGTGTCCCAACAACACGATTTACGCAGTGATGAGCAATTTGGCTGTTTGCACCAGACGAAACATGACAGAAATTTAAATACAGCCTTTCAGAAGCACAGAATATGCACTCACTCATGAAATGGTAAGGTTTATAATCTGTTAATACATGTTAACCCTCTTTAACATCATTAAATGTAAAATGGCATTTAAACTCACATTGTTAGCATTAAGCACTGAAAAAGCACACAAGGTTTACCTGAGGTGATCACTGTCATAGGTTTTTACATGTTCAGCTGTGAGATTTAGAAGCCATTTCTAATATATCAATTTGAGGTGTTGGTTAGAACCAAAACTCCTTTTAATATATAAAAATATTTCTTCTATCGCATGTCATTGCTTTTATTTAGAACACAGTTTAAATCACTAGCTCCTGTCCTCAAACTGGCAACCTACGTTTGCGTTTGTTTTGATCCAGGAGTGCAATACCTAGTTCAACCACTGGGTGTCAAACGTACATACCGCACCTTTAAAGGTAGCTTTCTATTACACAAAACGTTCCTCACACAAAAAATACCATCCAGAAACAACCTTTAAGTGAACAGTTCTTAAAAGAACCTATTAGTTTGGATATCTTAATGATCTTAAGACCCTTTTTTGACCATAAAGATCCTTTAAAGCTGCAGCAAGTTTCCACTGATGTTAAATGTTTTTCTAGGAACTGCATAGATTTTAAGCAGTGGTGTTAAGTAACAAATTACAAATACTCAAATTACTGTAATTGAGTAGTTTTTCTCAGAAATTGTAATTTACTAATTAGTTTTAAAAAACGTGTACTTTTACTTCCCCTTGAGTAAATTTTAGTGCTGTCACTACTTTTACTCCACTGTTATTTTATACACAGCACCTTATAACAATATACAATGCAATACTTTCTCATACGCATTTGTACACAGCACCTTATAACTTGTATATTAATAACAAATCTGTTCATAAAATTCAACATCCAGAGCTTTTTGTCTAATTGCATCTCTGTTTAATGTCTGTTGTCTTTTCTCATATTTATTATCACTTTATGTACACTGGAAGCTTCTGTAGCCAAAACAAATTCCTTGTGTGTATAAAGCACACTTGGCAATAAAACCGATTCTGATTCTACTTTTCTTCAACCTGCAGTCACTACTTTATTATTTCCTGTCTATGGGGATTAGAAAATCAGTGCTGCGATTCTTGTCCAATCAAACCGCACATAGAAAGTAAAAATCGCAGTATACTGAACTACCTTAAGTCATGCAGCAAACAGTTTGGAAGCATTAAAAGTGTCTAAGATGATACTTTACACTCAATGACCCAGAGACGATAAGAAGATGACGGATGTTTACTGTATGATGACCAAAATGGCCTTAAACATCACTATAAATGCACTACAGAATGTTTTGTTTACACACAAGCACAAGTTACATGTAAACGCATCAACCATTTCCAGTGTAATACTCACGACTTACTACTCTGGAGTTCTTTTAGAAGGGCTACTGTTTACTCATACTTTGAGTAATATTTACAACAGACACTTTTACTCTACTTGCACTACATGTTTGTGATAAAGTTCGTTCTTGTCGTAGGAAGAAGACAGGGTCGGCGATATAAGGTAAATAATAGTTTCTTTTATTTTTTTTTTCAAAGTAACGAGCACGTCAACACTAGTCTGCGTGACTGTAAATTCTCTCTGTGTCTGGTTTTTTTCCTCTCCTTAAGAAGTTGTCTCTCCAACCCAATCACTAGAAAAGACAGGTGTTATTTATTATTTCTGATTGGACAACTGACCAGCCACTGTTATCCCCTCCCCCCCCAGGTGTTCAATAATGCTCTCCCCACCTCAGCAAGTAATGGTACTTTCACTTGAGTATGATTTTTCAGTACTCTTGCCTGACTTTTTGAGTGTATGGATTATGGGTAAAGAATTAGAATGGAATTGAATATCCAAAAATGTTCTTCTGTGATATCATTTTGTAACCTTTATTTTGAAAAGACCAAACAAGTTCTTGTCAAATCTATTCACTGATCCAAAATCGAATTAAACCTTCATAAGTGTAGGTCAACATTACCAACCAGTCTATTACCTATAGCGGTAATTCACTCCATTCCATTCCCCTGTGGACTTCTAAACTTTAAAATCCTTCTGAAAAGATAATGAGACCATCTGTGAAGAATTTGAAAACCAGGTGATTGAAACGCATTAAATAGGGGAGCACGGGCACACAGTAACATGGGGTTAAATGTAACACTGAGTTTTAAAGTATTTGCTCAGAGTTAACCATGGCATGAGGTTTTCACCACAGTGTCAGCAGACGTCTTCCTGCCAATTAGTGAAAATTTTTCAAGAGTTCGCACTTAGATATTGTTTGACAAATGTTAGCTGGTTTGGCATGCTGTCCCAGGAGAGAACCCTGAGCTTGGAGATAGTTGAGCCCAGGGCTCCCGCCTGGTCTATGGAGCATATAAGGGGAGTAACGAGATCAGGTGGTTCTCGAGAGCTCCCCGTGGTAAAGGAAGAAGGGGTGGATAGGGGGTTTCTTCAAAAATGAAGATAAGGGAGTGATTTTTCCTAGGCTACTTATAGCGAGTTTGAATTGGTCTGATTGGCTAGCTAATGATTGTAGATGAGAGATCAGCTGCGGTCAATCATATCAGTGTTCCTCTCGAAATTTGTTTGTGAAACTTCACTCTACGAAATTTGTATAAGAAACACAGGAGAAAGCATTTTTGCAGCATAAAAGTATTTTTTATTATAGTCAATATTTTTTTATTTTAAAAAATCTGTGAAAGTATGAACGTAAAATCTTATATTGTTGTGATCACCATATTCTAGGCTAAAAGATGGAACCATTTTGAAAGATGTATAAAACACACAGTGACTGCTAGCCAGCATTAAGGAAAACACGACACAGCGGGGTTAGTTGTAACAGGGTGTTACAATTAAGCCAAACACTGTTGGACACCAATTAAACCAACAAAATATTTTTTTACATTTTGAGTGTAACGTTGATAACTTTTTAAATATAAATATTTTTTATATAAAATATTGCTTTAATAGAAAAAAAATATTTTATTGCTAATAATGCAAATAAATGCATTGTATAATAATGGATAAATGGATAATAATGCACATAGATTCAAATGTGTTTATCCAATAAACAAATAAATAAATAAACATACTGTGCTATGTAAAATAAAAAAGAAATGAGCCAATTACTGAGGAAATACAGCTACTATTTAAAGTAAACTGAATTTAAATTAATTGTGTGAAATCTGCCTTTATAAGCATGTGTTACTACTAACCCCCTGTATGTTACAACTTGCCCTGCAGGTGGGGTTAATAGTAACATTTTTACTCCTGGTACTTTTGGCAATACTGCACAGAAACCATAGGTCCGGCGATCATATATCCAGTGCTCATTTGTAGGAGAGGCTTGTGTGTTGTTGGTAAAAAAAATAGGGTTTGTCTAACCCCAATACTTTGTTCATTATTTGACCAAAACCAAAAAGTGTTACTTTGTGCCCCCGCTCTCCCCTAAACACCACTGTCCAAAATAAGCATGACGAAATCTATGCTTTCACATATAATGCCTAAAAACAGCCCGCTGGTTAACTTCTTTTCAGCTCTTTGCCAGAGCGTAAGAGCTTTGAATCAAAGCTTTGACCTTGGAGAAACTGGATATATACAAAGCACATGACCAGACCTGATGTGGTCAGAACAGATGCTTTGACTCATTTTAAGACACAGATGTATGAAGACACAAGGTCTTATTCACTGAACACAGGGACTGGCGGGGGTCTTTAAATGCGTTGTATGGCAATCTTCCAAAGAGTGTGCGGTCATGCACGTCTACCTTTAGCATGATTTATGGTGGGAAGAGGGAATGTATTCTTTACATACGCTGAGGAAACACAATATCCTGTTCCACTGGCAGATCTGCACTCTGTGGTCCGACGTACATTTCAGCTTCCTTCTGATCTGTCTGTCATGTGGCAGACCCTCAGGTTTGATTTCAATCTTCTACATCAGATTAAACTTGAGCTGTCAAATTCGCAGAGAATATTACATGTCGGGATTGTTTTGTTTAATTTGTTTGGGCTTCAAAAAAAATGAGTGAGACTGGGGCTAGTCACAACAGCTGTATCTTATATACAGTCACCAGCCATTTTTATTGTGTTCAATTTTTAATGCCTCATTAATGCAAATATCTAATCAGCCAATCACAAGGCGGCAGCTTTGTGTATTCATGCATATAGATATGGTCAAGAAGATCAGACCGGAAATCAAAAGACAAAAAACACATAACAAAGAATTAGGACAGTTCTAAAGGGGTCCAAAAGCAAGTAAAGTTCTGTCAAAAAGGTGTTTACTCTTAGTTCCCTCACTCGCTCATTTTCTTTTGGCCTGTTCTCTGCTTTATCAGGGGTCGCCACAGCATAATGATCCACCAATTACTCTGGCAAATGTTTTACACAGCGGATGCCCTTCCAGCTGCAAACCAGCACTGAGAAAACCCTCAGTGCCGAGAAACACACATGCACACACACACTCTCTCTCATTCACCCACTAGAGCTCATTCAGTTGATCTAATTAAAGGGATAGTTCACCCAAAAATGAAATTTCCTGTTAATTTACTCCCCCACTGGTCATTCAAGATGTAGGTGAGTTTCTTTATTCATTCATTCATTTTCTTTGCAGCTTAGTCTTTTTATTAATCAGGGGTCACCACAGCAAAATGAACCGCCAGCATATGTTTTACGGAGCGGATACCCTTCCAGCTGCAACCCAACACTGGAAAACACCCATACACTCTCATTTACAGAAATTTAGCTTATTTAGTTCAACTATAGCGCATGTCTTTGGACTGTGGGGGAAACCGGAGCACCCGGAGGAAACCCACACGAACACTGGAAGAACATGCAAACTCCACACAGAAACGTGAACTGACCCAATCGAGGTTGAGCCAGCGACCTTCTTGCTGTGAGACGATCGTGCTACCCATTGCGCCAACTTGAGGCTGATTTTCTTTATTCATTATAAAATTAAAGAAGATTTTTTTGCTGAAAATGGGGTGATTCAAATTATGGCACTAAATGGTGATTGGTTTTTAAATAATAAAAAAAATCACATCCTGGTATCGACACGTATGTATCTATAGTCCAAATGTCATCCGGTCACTTTTCATGGCAAAAGAGTTAGGGCGAGCTTGTATATCAGGTGATGCAGTTTGTTGATAGATGTTGGTTATTTCATCGCCATGCCTCGCTCTTTCGTCATCAACAGTGATTGGACTACAATTGGACTACATTCTCACATGCTCCAAAATTTAAGCATATGCTGTAGATTAAGGCCCAATCCCAATTCTATTTTTGTACCCCTACCCCTTCCCCTTGGCTCTTAAAAACGAGTGTGAAGGGGAAGGGCTTTAAAATTTACCTCTAAGAATTGGGACAGCACTACAGCACCTGTACACGTCGTCATACTGTATGTCATCGCGATCTCTTGCTTCATATGAGATCAGACGATGGCAACTGCTGAAGTTATTCCAGTTGAGTTATTTTTTTGATATTTATCTTCAGGAAATCACTAAAGGCATACATTATGTTATCATAAAGATATAATGTGGCAATAAGACCATAACTATACTGCACATTTATATCGTGGCCATATTCATCAATGTAAACACACCAAAAACAACATTAACATTATAGCAGACACTGTAAAACGCTCATTCTCAGCCACTAGACTTTTCTGACAGGGTTTTCGAGTGTCATCAAGTGTCAGAATATTTTAGGACTGCTGTACAGGAGTTATTAGGAATTATAGATTGCAAAATTTAGCTGAGGTTTTTTGGTGTTTTTTTATAAAAGCATGACTGTAAAACATGAACGCGGTTATGAGTATTTTAAAGCATGTGTTTGTTTGTTGAAAAAATTTATAATAATGACAAAAAATACTAATTTGTGGCTCTCCTTACTTTTAGGTGCAGCGAAACTGTCGATGTAGCTGGTGCATTCTGGGAAATTTTTTTTACCCCTTGGTTTTGAGTGTGGTCCTGAAAAATCTTTGTTCGAAGGGGTGTATACCCCTTCCCATTAGCCCTACGCCTTCAAGCTGAAGAGAATTGGGACACCACTACCCCTTCACATGAACGTGCAAAACGAGGGCTTGGGGTAAGGGCTAAGGGGTAGAATTGGGATTGAACTTAAGTCTAATAATGTTATAAATAATGATCAATTTCTTACACAGACCAATCGTTTCGCTTCACAACACCTCATCATGAACCAAGGCTATTGATTTGGACTGATTTGTATGTGTTTATTTTTAATCTATTAATCTATTTTAATCCATTCACTGCAATTATAAAATCCACCAATAACCATGATTCAGCTAAAAATGTCATTAATGCTCTACTGGAGAAAAAACTCACCTAGATCTTGAATGAACAGTGGGTGAGTAAATTAACAGGAACTATTTTTTTTGGTGAATTATCCCTTTAATTTATATGGCATGTCTTTGTACTGTGCACTCTTGAAAAAAAAAGGTAAACGGTGGTATAAATAATGTTGCCCATATGGTACAGAAAAGACCTCTTATGATACTGTTCTGTACCTTTTATGGTACAGTTGAAATGAAGGCACACAATTGTTCTCATAGAAAAGGTACATAAGTGTTGGACAACTCTTTCTTTATTACAATATCTAAATAAATATTACTGGAAAGGCAAAGTGATTTTGTGAATAATTTCCATATTAAAACATGAATCATCATTTAAAAGCATATGTTTAGAGAAACTCATAAACATTAATTATTAAGTTCTATAATACAAAACAACTGGTAAAACAAAACTATAGGTATTGTAAACTAAATTTAAGGCATTCTTAATAAACTTTTAGTAATCATTTTCTGATAAATACAGTATCATTATTGATATCCGCACCTTTTGGCGTTTGCTTTTCACTATGCACGTGAGCTGGCAGAAGTCCTGCAAAGTGTTTATGCAGACATTTTAGTATTGTAAAACGAATCAAACATTGTGCATATCTCATTACAATACTTTTGATAATTCTATTTTTATTTTAAAATTAAGAAAATTAAATGAACTTTTAAGTGATTACAAAAGTATTGTGTGAAAATTGGGGAAAGTGTTTTTTATTCTTTATTGTAAATGAAAAGGTGCATTTACACAAAAAGAAACTTTTTTTAAAAACATTGTTTTAAAAATGTATTTGATTTTTATATTTACTGAAAATAAATTGACGCATTTTGGATAGGGCAAAATGCCTTTAAATAGTTCTTGAAGGAACACATTTGACACTGTTAAAGGTGCAGTGATTGTCTTCAGAAACATTTTTTGTTGTGCTGGTTGAAAGACTCTTTACATTCCAATAGTACTGATTAAAGAAATTATCTAAA
Organism: Danio tinwini; assembly: GCA_903798205.1. Lineage (NCBI taxonomy): Eukaryota > Metazoa > Chordata > Actinopteri > Cypriniformes > Danionidae > Danio > Danio tinwini. The sequence continues at coordinate 2,981,317 of CAIGQZ010032254.1, read as the reverse complement.
TGTATTTATAAGTATTTTTATATTCTGGGTATGGCATAAAACTGAAAAATGTTCATCCAGTTAAATATTGTCAGGCCGACATCTCTCATAATTCCAATAAGTAGCTCAAACTGTCTGTCAGCAAATGCAGATTTGAACAACTGCGCAGCCGTTTGTGCATAGACACGCTGTGCGTTCATGAGAGACAGAGAAAGCGTGAGCGCACACGCGAGCGAGCGGTAAAAACATGCTGAATAAAAACTTTTTAAAATCCTGTATCAATTGGAGTTACCTTTGCACGCTGGAGGAAGGACGACACCATGGCTGAAGGATTTCTTTTAGACAGGTAATGTTATGTTTTAAAACTATTTTAGCTTCATGCAAAGCTGATGTAGATGTTGTTGTTACAAATGGGCTATATGCACAGAAGTGTTGTTTAGCCACTGAAATCTTCTGGTGAAAGATTGATGTGACTATTTTTAGTTTCATAAGGGCCTTTTACAGCATCGATAATGTAGATTTTAATTAGTTTAACAACAAAACACAAGTAAATAGTGCTATTCCGCCTAGCCTGCATTACTGAGGTGAAGTTGGTTTATATTCACATCACATTGGTTCATGTTTGAACAATGACGACCTGTGATGCTCTCCCTATATTGTTTACCATGCTACTCTGAATATTTGCTCTGAAATAGCATGTAGGTATGGCTTAGTAATGAGTGTAATTCCTGCACACCGCTGGACAAGCACTGGTCGCTTTTAGCACATGGGAAAGGGTTCTGTTGTCATCTGCGCTCTCGTGTTTCAGGAGGCGTGGCTCTGGACGGCCAGAGGGGGACTGTGGATCAGGGATTTATGCTAACCAATTAGCATTGTGGAAGATCACCTACTGCACCTTTAATGTACAAAGTGTCTTGTCACTGTACTGTATAGTGTATCGTCATGGATTAGATTTGTACCTTTGATGAAGGTACAGTATGTGCAGGTTTAAAAACGGAAGGTACATTTTGGTTTGCCATGGTACAAATCATGTCCTTAAAGGTACAAACTGCAATGGTACTAATTAGTTTTTTTGTCTTAAGGTACAATTCTGTTCCATAAAAAGGTACTGCCCCAGTGACAGGAGTTTGTACCTTCTTTGGTACAATATTGTACGATTTTTTCTGAGAGTGTGGGGGAAATCAGAGTACATGGAGTAAACCCATGCAGTCACGAGGAGAACATGCAAACTCTACACAGAAAGGGCTCCTGGTCTAGCTGTGACATTGTAACTTTCTTGCAGTGAGGCAACAATGCTAACCAGTTAGCTACTGTGCTGCACACACCAAATTCTCTTAAATTTTATGAAATCTGTCCTTAAATAGATAGTTCACCCATAAAGGACATTTCCGCACACTCAAGTGGATCTAAATCTTCATACATTTCTTTCATATGTTGAACACAAAGAAAAACATAATGAAGAACGCTTAAAAAACACAGCCGTTGACTTTCATAACTGCGTTTCCTCCCCCACCCCCTAACAATCTTTAGAATATCTTGTTTTGATAAATGATTTCATATACTACAAAATACCTTTGGACAACCATTTTGGAAATGTTTAAAGATTTTTAAACAACAATGTAGGGAATTTTGAGAAATTCCATTTAAATTTCTCCACTGTCCCTGCTGAAAAATCCAGCTTAAACCAGGCTAAGCAGGTTAGCTATTTTAAGCTGGTTGACCAGCCTGGTTTTAATGACCAGTTTAAACCAGCTTGACCAGCCTGGTTTAAGCTGGACATAGCTGGTTTTGGCTGGTCAAGCTGGTTTTAGCTGGTCAACTCCCAGCCTGACCAGCTAAGACTAGGCTGGAAACCAGCCTGGAAATGGCCCAAACCCCTCTAAAACCAGGCTGGTCAACCAGCTAAAACCAGCCAACCATGAGCTTAGGCTGGTTTAAGCTGTTTTTTTTTTCAGCAGGGGCAAGGTACATAAAACAACCAAATGTTGTCATGTCTTTGTTATTTTAATGCATGAATTGAGAAAAGTTATCTTTAAAGGATAGCCTAGTTTATCCAAAAATGAAAATAAGCTTTTAATTTATAAAGCTGTACCTCAGGCCACTCAAGAATAGATTCATGTGACTTTTTGTCTTCAGCAAACAATTAAAGTTGATTGTTAGCTAAAAGTGTGGTCCATGGTCACTCATAAAATGCAAAGGAAATGACCAGTACCTTAAGTATCCAAAAACATATATAGGTCAAACAAAATTAATACTAATGGCTACACTGAGGTCTTATAAAGCAAAATAAATGCTTGGTGGTAGAAACAGAACATTATTTACAACTTTAATACCTTTAAAGGTTTAGTTTCCTCAGATTCCTAATGTTTGCTATGTCATTATGTGGCAGGAAGCTTCTGCTCCAGACTATCTCTTAGGACAGTTTGACAAGGTAATGGTACTGTAAAAAATGTTGGACGTTTTTTGCACAGACTGATCATTTCACTTCATAAGACCTCATTAAGTCATTAGGAGCCACATAATTAATATAGCTGTGCCCGAACGTGTTTTTTAACTCTTAAAGTGCTGGTAGCTGTTGATTTTTTAAGAGTCAGCAAGGACCACTTGTTAAATGTTTTGAGTAAAACTATGAGCATTTAAAACACTGAAATAAAAGTTGCTTTAATCGGCACACGTATTTACAAACATGCATGCACAATCTATGAATAAAGTGCACTTTTTTCATTCATCATCCTCGGCGTTGTTTCTTTACTACCTGTAGATTCATTTGAGGTGGCAGTTCAGACAGACGCGGACACTCCCATGTAATTAAAGACGCGATTTCATTGGTGCCCAGCTGCGCGCCTCCCCTGCGTCAGTGCGTCAGCAGCGGCGGTTGCCCTGGGAGCTCGCAGAAACCGAAGTACACAGGAGGAGTGGAGACACACGGGCGGCGACCTGCTCGTTGGAAATGTGACACAATCAAACTGGTTTTGCAGTCGTTGGATAAAGAAAATTAAATGACGTCTTATTCTCAAATCCACATGTAGAAAGAGATTAATTGGAGGGCAGAAATGTCTGCACAGCAGCACCGCTCGGTCCAACTGTCAGCCGCGTCTCTCGCTGTGGTTCTCTGTCGGGACGAGGACAGCAAATTTAGCGCTAGCAGCACCAGCGGACAGGACGTGTTTGGGGATTTTAAGTCGCAAAATTTGCGCAGCTTCTGGAATAAAAGACTCGTCAAAGCGGTGGCGGAGGTTTTCTTTCAGGGATGGCTGGAGAACTACGTGCTCCTCGTCCAGGGCAATGCCAATAACTTGGAGGTGTTGAGGGAAGCGTGGATGCGCCGTGCGCTGAGGTCACCCAAAGGATACACTATCAAAGCAGTGGGTAGGTGACCAGCATTTGGCTTCGTTTGCAGCGGTGTTAGAAAATGTGGAGTCAATGGGTCTCTCATTCATGTAGGATCTGTATGACGGTCGCAAAGATTTGTCTACAGCTCATGGTTACTCTGAAGATATGCCTAAACTTGGGCGTACAGAATTGAGTACCTCTAGAAATTTGAGAAATGCTTTGACTTCCTGTAAATTATATTTAATTACTTGTTGTATTCGTTTTTTTTATTCATTGCACATACACACACGCGCGCGCGCGCACACACACACACACACACATAAAAACACTGGAATACGCTTCCTCCGTGACAAGGCATGTTTGATTTTTAAATGAAGGACATTCCTATGTGGTGCATCTATCCGGAGAAGAAAACTCTGAAAGGGTGACTTTTTCATATTATGTTTGCAAAAAAAATATGTATTTATATATCACATCAAAGCTGAATAAATATTTTTTCTTTGATGCAAGGAAAATAATAGTTGGTCGAGATACTACTGCTTTGTAAATCTGGAATCAGAGGTTGCAAAAGAATCTAAATATTGAGAAAATCTCATTTAAAGTTGCCCAAATAAGTTCTTTGTAATACAATTTGTATTACTAACAAAAAAGTTATGATTTACTTATAGTAGGGAATTTACTAAAAGTCTTAATGGAACATGTTCTTTAATGTTATAAGGATTTTTGGCCAGAAATAAAAGTTTTGTGTAAAAACTGTATTTTTGGTTATTCCTACAAATATTTCTTGTCAGACATGTCCAGAACGAGAGTCATTTGAGGATGACGTTAAAAATATTTATTTAAGTCTCACTCCTAAAATTCTGCTTAATTATAAATAACAATTTCCTATGTTGTTTGTCAGCAAAACACTTTTAATCATTTTAAATAGAATAACATTTTCATATGGTTCTTTTATACAATTTTGTATTATATTTAAATACAGGTCACTACTGAATAATTGGGTTTTTTGTAGTTATTTTTTTTTACATAAAATTATCAGAATATACGAAGGAGAATTTTTTCCCCATGTCATCAATAACATGTTTTAACTACACTTTTAAATAATTTCTCATTTTTCTCTGTGACTGACATTGGCAAATTTATTAAAAAATGAAGTAAAACCTTCATTTGTGACTGTAGACTTTGTCCCGGCAGATCTCTATAGGGATGCACATACTCTATAGGCGATCCTCATACCCCAGTAACCTTTTGAATGCCTCTTCCTCCACTTTCTCTTAGATTGTTTTTTTTCCAGCTATAATAGAAAACCGCATAATTTGCGTTCGTTGTAGAAGGTAGCCTCTTAACCTAACCTGACCAACAATTCCCTATGAGACCTCAACATGCTTTAGGCGTAACTGTGTGCGTGCAACACAAGTGCATTATTTCCAGATGACAGGAAATATGATTTCTGGGGAGTCGTGTAACCCCGCTCTCTCTGTCTGACACAATATTCACTGCTCTGTTTCAGCTGAATAAGTTACCTTCTTAGTAAAAAGAAATAGGACATCTTGATTTGGCGTGGTTACCAAGTTCATTTTTGGTTATTAATGTGTTTTCATAGAGGATGAAAACAATTGTTTTCGTTGCTGACATGTTGAGGTGCCAGACCTTTTGTGACAGTGTGGATTATTGTTGCCTCAGGTGTGGCTGCTTCTGGGAGGCTTCTGGTCTGCAAAGTGCAAACATAAAGCAGATTGTGAGAAGTGCCATTTGCTCCTGTTGTCACAAGCAATGAAGGTGCATGCTAACAAACTGGGTGTATAGTGTGTAATATTTTTGCACTAGTACTACACAACAGTGGGACTGGTGGTAGTAAAGCAGCTAAAACACAGCTTTTTTTCTACTTGTTTAGTTTTCCCTCAGAAATTGGAAGCACACTATGTGTACCTTTGGGTTGAGACCTTAGGTCAGGTGACGTAAACCCAGCCCCAGTGTCTTTGTAATTTATTACCCATTCACTGGAGCCCTATGTTATGTCCTGTCCAGTGGCTGTCCACCAGTCAGGTTTATAGCTTGACCAGTTCAGCCAGTGTCCTTGTTTTATTCTCAGGGTGATGCCATAGAATCTATGTATTGTTGTCTGGTGATGATGCTGGGACATTGTGTTGGCAATGTCAATTTACAAATGCTTCTAGATAAAATTTAAGTATAGTTTCATGAAATTATGGAAATGATAAGGAATTGATGATGTAAATAATTTTTAAATCACCATGTTATTGTTAAATGTTAATTCATACTGCATGAACAGATTAATACCAATACATCACTTCATTTGAGGTTGTCAGATTTCTTGTTTAGACCTGTCTGTTGCCATTGGTTTGAGCTTATTGATGCTGATTAAACATGAAATGTCATTTTTCTTCAGTAAAACATTAAAGACAATTTTTAGCTAAACCTTTTCTCCTTTGTTATTCATAACATTCAAGTTAATCGCTACCATCACCTTTAGAATCCTAAAAAAACATGCAGGCAGCACAAGATTAATACTCCTGATGATTCATTGAGGTCATCTGAAGTAAAACAATTGCTCTGTGAAAGAAAGGTAACAATGTTGCAAATAATTTTAAACAATGCTTCATATAAAAATTTATTTAGTATTTCCAGTATAGAAATTGACATTTGAAGTGCTGGTAGCCATTAGCTTGGTAAAGCAGCTAAACACGTTCTTAAATTCTATACTAAAGAAACATCCAAATCATTTTTGGTTAAACAGTTCCTTTAAAAGCTTATTATGTGCTTTCAGTACTTTGAATACTTTCAGTATTTTTCTAGGCCTATGTTTAGTCAGCAGGAACAGGTTAGTGGCTGTGATTACCCATCAGCAGATGGGATGATGAATGAGCCTGCCTCCCTCTCTGTCCTCTTGATTATCAGTATACATTAAGTGAAAAGACGGACTGTTCACTGGGGTACGCATGTTTTTTTTTTGTTTGTTTTTTTACAAGGGCCTCTTGTCTGTGATTGACCTTTTCAGCTCGAATTTTGAGTCTTGTTTCTATTTGTATGTTCCCTATACACAACTCGTACATACACAAAATGTACATTGATTTAGACAAATTTTTGTAAGCTTATTATTAGTTAAAAAGAAATAAAAAAATTGGTGACTCACTTTATTGCCATTCTAAACCCAAATTCTCTTAATAATCCACCAACGCTTTTGAAAAAGTCTGTGTGGGCCAGAAGTTGCTACTCACTTTACCTAAGTGTTATGAATTTTCAGCTAAAACTGAATACTGAACTAAGGGGTGTTTTTTTTTGTTTTTTTTTTATTGTTGCCAAATGCTAAAGCCATCATGTCAAGTTTATGTAATCAACCAACTTACATCATTTTCATATTGGAAGCAATTTTTCATATTTTGATTAAAGTTGACCAAGACGAACAGTAGTACTGCACAGATTAATTGTTCAAAGCAAAGTTGCACTGTTAAAATTTTGTCTCAATTTTGATTTCATGACAAACGTCAAAAGAACATAATACATGATTTTCAAAATTATCTTGTAAACATACTAACATTGTTAAATTAGTTTTTCCCCCCGCACAAAGCTACTGTATGACTGTAAATTGCTTGCAATATGGGGTAGATGTCATACATCTATTGGTTACATTGAACTGACTACAAAAGAGTAAAAATGCCTTTTACTGAGGCTGGAAATAGCAATAGAGAAAGTTGGTTGACAGAATGTACTGCTTTTGGGAGAGGAACTATTTATTTAGTTGTTGTAATACTTCAAATTAACAACAAACTGGTACAATATCATTTTAAATAAAAGCATGACAAAAAGTTTACAGCTTGTTTGGTTCAAACATGCAAAGTGAACATTCCAGAAACGTCCACTCCAGCTGGTAAGCAAAACTATACCATTAATTCATGGCAATTGCATATTTTTGTGTGCTCTACTTTTAAACTACACTGAATTTCCTAATTTATCATTTAATAAAATTGAAATAGGAATGATGTTCATTGAAATATGCACTGTAGTTGCTGCCTTAACGTTTTTAAGTAATCAAATTAACTTTACAAGTCACTTTAACTTCCATCAATTAAACAGACTTAGAACATAAATATTTGCATAATTTATAAAATTAATTTGAAACCTAATTAACTTTTTAAAATAAGTTAAAGTAACAAAAAGCATATGTTTTCATGACTTTTTAATTTGTATCATTTTTACAGTATAGATATTTAGAAATGATTATTATGAGGAAAAACATCTTTGCAGAAACAAGAAATTCAGGGCTGCCTTACCCCTATCCACATGTTTGTTGAAATCTGAGGTGGCTTACAATGGCTGTCTAAAGTCTCTGCATTATTGAGGAGCTTTGGATTGTGCTGTCATTACTCAGAGGTATGTAACCTTTATTTTATAAGTTCTAATGAGTTTTTAAGTAGCATTGAGCATGATTATCATCACCCATATGTTAATAACATACTATGCCATCTGGTTTAACTTCAGTTTTATCATTATTCCATGTTTGTTGGGGCACATGATGCTATCTACAAACTGGGAACATAACATGCATGCTCTCTGGAAAACTTCTACCAAAGCTAACTGATTTGTTTGTTGGAGGTTTCAGCAATGTAGACCACATCTTTTAGATCTCAGCTCATTAGCCGTGACATGGCGTCGTGCTGGACTCTTTTTATCCTGAGGTCAACACCCTGTGGTTCGCATGCATTGAAAGTTGCCCTTTTGGTTAACAAGGCACCGGAGGTCACCGCTCCCCGGTGCTTTCCTAAAAGATGTCTTTGCTGACCACAACACTTCCAGGTGTGCACCGTGAACAGAGGAAGCTCAGTTCAGCCAGCATGTGTTTGTAAAAGAACAAAAGCGTTCTTATTCCTATGAAAGCCTATCAATCTGTCACGTGAGCAAAAATCCAATAAAGCAAGAAAGAAATTTGCTTATGCTTAAAAAAACTATTGTTAGAGTGGCGTTCAAACATCTGGACCAAAGTTAATGTAATTTAAAAAAAAAAGTAAATGGTATAATCCATAGATATTTCACATTGAGAACTATTAGGACTTTTGAAATGTAAAAAAATTTGCATGCAGTATTATTAAAATGATAAATATGGGTTGCTATTTTTTATTTCAGAAATAATATTATCCAAATGTTTCATGGTTACAAGAAAATATTTCTGTATTAAATACTTTAATATACTGTACACTGTAAAAAAAAAAAAAACTACTGCCCAAACTTTTGTGAATGGTCACATCTAAATTTTTCAGTTGGTCATAATTAATTTTGGCAAACTAATTTTTTCCAGTTGTAGAAACAGTCTGCTTACATTGGCTCAGAAATTGGTGAGAAATAATGTGTTGTACCAATTGAAAAACCATCAAGTCTACCCGATCCTGTTATTAGCCCAATTGGATATTTTAAATTGTTGAAGCTTGTTTTTTTTTTTTGGTTTCTCATAATTTAAAAATGTATATTAGTCAGTTTACATAGCTAAAAAACTTTAGGAGTAGTTTATTCTCCATTGTCCCAAATGAAAATTAATAATAAAATATACTAAATAATGATACACCAAACACTGACACATTTATATTTATTAAACAGACACTATTGGGAAAATACATTAACATAATAAATACATTGAGCATTTCTGAAAAGTATACCTTATAAAGTCATACAATTTAATTCTCATAATATACACAAAGCTGAAGTTTAATTAACACATTCACAGATATGTGCAAAAATGTGAGGTTACTTTGACCATTGTTTAGTGTAGTCACTGAAACATTACCATTTCACTAAAGGTAATCTAGACTCATGAAATCACATTTTAGATGGGTAAATCATTTCATTAACTTTAAACATCTAATATATTTACATATTTAAAATGTAAAAAACATCATATCTCAAATCTAAACAATGGTTTACTTACCCCGGTTGACTCAGATGATTGCAGGAAAAAAAACTCACAAAAAGTCTCAAGAAAAAGTGAAATTAAATAAAGTTAAATTAAAAAAGGCAAACATGCTGTATTTTTACAAGTCGAGAATCTAGAATAAACATGGATTCTTATTTATTTATCTATTTGTTTCTTTAAATAATAAATAGCATGTTTTATATACAGATCAATTTACTTGAAAAGTACATGAGCAGCAAAACAAATTAATTGTATGCAAACGTTTCATGTAACATTTGTGAACATATATCAAAATATAAGTGATAATTTACTAACTGCTTTATGGTCATTTAGCATGTACATTATGTAAAAATTAAACAACATACTCTGTATGCTCCTGTATACTTACTAAAATATAATTATGGTGTTATTAATGAAGTGATGAGAAATAATTTTTCTGATATTTAAATGAATATATGTATATATAAATTATTGTAATATTGATGACATTTAAGTGTGTCTCCTGTAAAATATGGTGAATTGTTAATTATTGTGTACAATAGTCAATAATTTTGTTTAGTAAATCCGATTAAATGAAAAATAAATTATTCCATAGAATGGGGAAAATACTGTAGGCTATTACATTTAATGCCTACATTTTTTTTAATCTTTGACCGATGCATAAAAAAAAATAGTGTAACCTTAGATCTTTTTGTTTAAATTTCGATTACAGGCAGAAACCAAAGCAGAGAAATAAAATAATCAATGTGTTTAATAGACATACCAAACGATTTTTGTTATTTTTGCCTAATAAAGTTTAACCACATGCAGACATTCCAGAATAAACATGTCAGGAACGTTTATTATTTAAAAGCTTGTATTGGTTCAAGAGAATTAACTAGTCTATACACTCAAAATACAAGAAAGTCATCTGCCATACATGCTCAGTTTTGGGTTTTGGGAGATAAAGGTGGAGCTGGATCAGGTTCCTAAGAAAGCAACCAATGGAATGTTTTCCAAGATAACTAAACACCTAAGTCTGCCATGAGCAGCCATGTGTATTTCTTTCAGCCCTCTTTTTCCCCCTCACTAAAATTGTGTATCTTTTATCCATCAGTGTAGTTAAACAACCTTGACAGGACACTCTTTTCCTCAACCTCTCTCTCTCTCTCTCTCTCTCTCTCTCTGTCCCTCTCTCTGTCCCTCTGTCTGCTGAGGCTAATTTCATGTTTGAAAAATGCATCTCTTCCTATGACTTCAATTATCTCCAGCTCCACATCCAAAACATTGCTGTCCGTCCACCCCCAAACACTATCCAAACACAGCACATAAGACTTCTCATTTTCAACTCGAGAGTGCCCTGTTTGTTTTGAACACATGCAAGTGTGTGTTGGCATGTATATGTGCCTGACTGTGGCTTTTTTCCTATGTGCATGAGTGGTCCGGAGATATTTCATCACGTTTTCTTGAAATATCATTGAAATGGATTTCCCCATATCTGTACTGATAGGAAACTATTACCCTATATATTTCAGAATCTGACCTTTGTTTTGAAGTATACCCTATTACATTTACTCAGGAAGTCAATGTGTGGTGAAATCAGAGCTGGATGACATATATTTGTGTAGTTTACAGCCAGGTGGAGATCTAGGCCAGTACAAACAAATGAAAAGATTATCCTGCTACCCTACTGTTAAGCACGGAATGTGTTTGCAATTAGAAGATGATAGTTTTCTCATATTTCAATTCCTCTTCTTCACTGAAGTATTTATTTCCAAAACACATGCAAGTAGTGTATTAAAATGTTGTCATTATTTACTCATTTTGCATTTGTTCCAAACCGGTTTCACTTCCTTTTTTCTGTTGAACACAAATAAAGATATTTTGAAGAAAGCTGAAAACCTGTAACCATTGGCTTCTATAGTATTTTTTTCTCCTATGTAATGCTTATAGTTTTTCAGCTTTCTCCAAAATATATGCTTTTGTTTTCAACAGAAGCTTATAAAGGTTTGGAAACACTTGAGGGTGATTAAATAAATAGTGAGTAAATTTTCAGTTTTGGGTGAACTATTTTAGGCAGTACTAGACATGACACATTTCATGCTTTGATTGAACTCAAATTAAGATGTTTTAACAATGCGTTTGGCACTATGTGAAGTGCTTCCAAATGCAAAGTAAACAAACCCAAAATCTGTTACTCAGTCTTGGTCAGAGGAAATGGTGCTCATCTGGTGTAAATTACCAGCATGGGACTTGATTAGTGGTGTAAAAACATTGTAATCTGTGGTTCCTTCTGCAGTAAAACTATTATGAAACACCTTAACATCTCAGCAAATTATAAAGGTGTGAGAAAGGCTTTATAGACATAAACACATTAACAATTTGCTTGATTATGTTTGTGTCCAGGTACAATTATATATTTTGGTGATTGAATAATAAAATGCATGCTTTAAAGGGAAAAATCCTAATGTGCTAATGTTTGGAGACCATACCATTTTTATTATTTTTTTAAATAAATTTTTACCATATTTCTACAATTGAAATAGAAAAAGAGTAATTTTAAATATATTTTAAAAATGTAAATATTAATTAATAGACCATTTGAAAGAACAGTATTTATTTGAAATAGAAATGTAACTTTTGTTAATGTATTTATGCATTTTTGATCAATTTCATTCATACTTGCTGGATAAATTTATTATTTCTTTACTGACCCTAAAGCTTTTGAATGGCAGTTTAGACTATGCTATTCCAAACACAACTTATTTCATAAATTAAAATTTCATAAATTATGGTTTTTGTTACTCTTTGTGTATAGATCAAAGCCTAAAAACATTTACTGTTCCTGTGGCAGGTAACATGGCCTATTTGCATCAGTTCAAAGAGTCTCTAGTCTTTTGCCTTGAAACCTGAGAGATGCTACCAGCTGATATTGACTTTCTTTCATGAGACCTGATACAACAAGCTATCTGACAAAACACTGCCATGAACAAAACATCTTTCCAAAACAGAACAACAAGCTACTGGAGCTTTCAGAATACATTTACATAAGAGACATTGGGACTCAGGGCCGGCTCTGGGCTGAGCTCACACAATCAAAAAAACAGCATACACATACTTTCATTTGATTTTTCATTGTACAACTTTTAAGGCGGGCTCTGTGTTGAAAAATGAAAAAAAAAGAGGGTGTTGAAATGCTCGACCAATCAAAGCGCAACACCAAACAGTTTGATTGTCTGTAATGGCTCGTTTCCACTGACTGGTACAGTACGGTACGAGTCACCTTTATCAGGCTTGCGTTTCCACTGCTAAAAGGGTACCAATGGTACTCTTTTGGTGGGCGTGGTGTACGACAGAAAGTTTCAGTCAACGTTAATTTTGCTCGAGAAAATGTCTAAAGCTGTACGGGTCGCTCACATATATCAGAAGCACTTCTCACAAAACAGATGCTTTCCACACATAAATACTTCTGTATAAATGTTTAATACTAACTTTTCTTTGAACATGAGTTGATTATAACTGCAGATCATTGACAGTGCGAAATAGCCTACTGTAACGGCTGCAATTATATAAAATAAATAAATAAATGCAACATATATGAACACATACAGACCATTACAGTCTCTGATATGTTACCAATTACAGAAAAACTACACACAGCATACATTTAGTCCTTATTTAGGTTCAAAACAGCAGGAAATCGAGCCCAGTCAGTGCAAATCTCTCATGATTAAATGTGTCTTTAATCTTCAGCAGCACGTGTAGCCTCTTGTTAGAAAGTAATTCCATCATTCCGAGTTCATAATAGTCCAAAAAGTGATGATAATAGTTAAACATGGCAGTTTGTTCATGTTTGCTGAAAAAATAATGTGCTCCTTTTTTTTGGCTTCTCTTTTAGTTTTTTCGTGCGTCACTCTCACGTTTGTCAGTTTCTGACAGGATCAGGTTTCAAAAGCACATCAATAATCAAGTGCACGTTATTATCATCAGCTCAAGAAGTTTGTTATTTCAGATATAGATGCGCAGCTCGCGCAAGCAAAAAAGCAAGACCGCTCGCGCTTCAGACTAGTAAAAAACTACAGGACACAGGGTAAAATCAGCTCTTTTTTTGGCTTTGAGGCTGTTCATCAAGACGATGACAAGGTTCATTTGAGCCCAGATCGAACAGGGCTCATTATTATATGTTATTATATGTATATATAGTCTCTCGGCTGTGTATGAAAACATGGCGGCTCCTTTGTTTTCATTCTGGCTTGTTGCGTGAGCTCATGACGTATCTCTGTAAACCAATAGCATTCAGCTGCGTGTCTAGCTCCGCCTTTGGGACCCTTTTGGTACACTTTCTCGTGTTTAGTACCCTTTCGAAAGGGTGCCGAAAAGGTGGTACGGTACGGTTCGGTTCGGTACGCCTTTTGACAGTGGAAACAGCCATAAAAGCGTACCGACGTGCTCATCACTCGAGGAGAAGCTGGAGAAGCTGTTACAGAGTCACGCAATTCACAAGGTCCAGAAAATAATTACTTAAAGTTACCAGCACTAATGGTGATGCCTCTGTCCTGGATCCTCGTCATAAACACCTACTTTTATTTGCACAAGTGGTCAAAAGCAAAACTTTCTGAAATGTGCTCTGCTTTGCATCAGGTTTTTTCTCACTCCAAGCGCGCTCCAACACCGCACCATAATATTACAATTATAATGATTTTGTACGATCAACAAATATCCAATTACCTATTTTTCATTTGAAGAATTACAGTTAGGCTATTAATGGTGCTTATAAAAGATCTATTTATAAAATAGCCTATATATGATAACTCCACACCAGACTGAGACTTTTATTTTATAACTTTATAAAAAAAAAAATGTATGCATAGTAATGCAATACTAAATTATTACATCTCTGTAATCCTGGACAGACTGAACCCAAACAAGCCTTGCCAGTGATGAGAAATTTCATATCAATCTGATCGGTTAATATTCAGTTAATGAGCGGCAGGAAAGTATGAGCATCCCTAATTCCAAGTTCAATGCATTGATTTTAGGTGTCTTTAATAGGGCTGTTATGCACCAGGGACAGTAACGCGGCAGTTGTTGCTTCAAAAAATCCATCATGCCCCCCAGCTCCCTTGTCTGAAACAATTCCTACTCCCTATTCCTACAATCTATCTACTGTATGAAGAGTGTAACCATACACTTAAGTCACGATTTGATATGTATCTCGATACTGAACACATGCGATATTATCTTGCATGTATGCTAAAAAACGTAGTTTAATATTGATGTTAGTATTATTATTTTTCCATAAAAATTATATTAATATTATATTGTGTAGACCTACTGTTGGTAAATGCTATACATTTTGTATAGACTTAAAGTAATGGACTTTAGACTTTAAAATAAACTTTAAATTAGTCCTGGTCCTCAATGCAAAAGACAGTGATCACATCAGAATACAGCTTTTCATAATTCTGAATAATTTCAGAACGAAATGATTAAATGATTAATTATGTTAGACACATATGCTTGCACTCTGTCTTTGATGACACATACATAAAAATAGACTATTTTTAAATGAGACATTTGTCATTCATGATCAGATTCCCTCTTGTATATTCAACATTATAGAGCGCAGATATAGCCTACTGCCACTGACATTTAGTAACTGTTTATTCCCCGCACAGAACACGCACACTGTGAATCCAGGCATACTCAATTTCTCTCTTGGACATATTACTTGCATATTTAGAATCTTCATTCTAACTTTAAAAGATTAGAATAATGCCTGAATTTGTGCTTATTATTTCAGTCATTATTCATTCTGAATGTTGACTGGATTTAAAAATAACCCTTCATTAAAAAAAACACATTTGCGCTTATAGTGACTTAATATAATGTCTTTTTAACCCAGCCCAAACAAGAACATTATTATGCTATTCCCTCATTCTATCTCCTAACCCCACCCCCAAAAATTGCTCACCTGGGATTTCTGTCAGCCCACTCATCTGTGGCTGGCACGAACCGGGCCTGTTGGGACTCATCATAAAGCCAAACCATCAGTTTAGCCACTCAGGCCCTGGTATTAGCCACTTTCCACCTGGTGTTAAAGTGAACGTTCACCCAAAAAGGAAAATTTCCAGTTATTTTACAGCCATCCAGAATGTTAGGTGACTTTTTGTATCTGCAGAACATTAAAGAAGATTTTTTGTTGAATCTGTGGTCCTTGGTGATGTGTATAAAGTGAATAGTTACCAATTTTTGATGTTAAGAATAAACACAAATAAACAAGTCCAAATAAATACCCAGATGTAATTCTGGAGGCTCACTTGGGGGCTAGGCAAAAAATCACAAGGAGCCCACCAATCAGTGTGCATCAACCTAATAAAATAAAGAACCACAGATTAAGCGTCAAATCTTCTTTAATGTTCTGCTACTGAAAAAAAAAAATCGCATACATGCAGGATGACCTGAGGGTGAGCAAATTTTCATTTTGGGTGAACTAGCCCTTTAACAAATTTTCAGTGATCAGATCTCAAGGTCAGTGACATACTACCTTTTCAGCCTGGTATTAAAGTGTTAAGATATGTGTTTATATCCCTATATCCCTCTTGTTCACCACACTTTCCATCTCTTTCAAAGCAGCGTCAGTGCAGTGCACCAATGAATGAACCTATGTTTCCCAGCAGGAAAGCAAGAGAATGAAAAGAATGTGGATGCCAATTACAATTTTAGATCGTAATCTATGTGTTTTTGTACAACACATCGCTTGTAAAATTTGTTTTTGCGTGCTTCCTCCCAACATGTTTCATAATGACCATAATGTTAGGTCAGGAGATGGAGAATATGTTGCCTTTTTTGTGGTTGTGTGAGGGCATTCAATCACATGAACATTTACAATATGAAAACAATCAAATCAAATAGAAGTGGCTTAATATGGATAAGCTCAAAACAGAACTCAGATCATGTTTACACCTGTATTAGCGTTGTCCAATTGTGACTGGCAAAACTGCATCTTAATACCAGGCGTAAATGGGGCGTAGTTATCCTGCTCTTACAAAAGTCATTAAAATCACTCAATCTGTATGAAGATTAAGTACCTACAACATGGTAATCACACAATGTTTATTTAAAATGACAATATAAATGTGGAGCAGTCAGTGTTATCAGCATGAAGCAGTTTCTTCTGTTAATAAATACACAGTCCACAAAGTATCATGAAGAATGTCAGCACTGTAAAATGGCCCTTGTAATCAGTCTAACGAACCAGACAGGGTTCATCCATCATGCCTCTGGGAGGATCAGTAGACTTTTTTCCCCCCTTGACATAATTAACATTTAAGACAAGTGTTTCATTTCAAAACTACACCAGACACATTCTGGTAGAGGTGTGTTAACTGTCAAGCATGTTTGTTAGTGGTTAAAAGGGATAAATGCTTAGGGCTGCATTGGATTTATGGGCCTTTTTACTTGCAAGCAAAGTGCTGTAAAACCTTCATAGTAGAAGGTGTGACTAAGAACTCTAGCCACTAATGATAGAGCAAAAACATTTTTATTAGTCCAACACCATGCAAAGCTGAAAAAACAAAGAATGAAATTGATGTGTGCATGGATGAGAATACTGTACTAAGTAGGCTGAAGAATGAATGCTCTCCCTAAAACAATACATGGTGGTGTGTTGTGGAGAAGAATTCAAGGAGAACTTTGTTATAGGGCCATGGTTTTGGTTTTGCATTTATTTAATCTCTGTGAAAATGTTATCATGCATGCATCCATTCATTTTTGAATGCAAATGAGTTTAAGAGCTGAAGTGATTTTATGATAAAGGCCATCATGTTTCTTGGTGTCATGGTGAATTTTAATGGAATATAAGAGTTTTGGCTTGGCTTTTAAAGTACCTCATAACTTTCAAGTTGCTGTAGGGCATGTCTGGAGATCTGAAAGACTACCTTGGTGATGAGTGGATGTGCAAGTTTCCCAATGCAAAATTACTTTTCAAAGTCAGTGTGCAGATGTGAATGGCTTATGACTGAGAAAATGGTTTCTAAAGGTTAAAGGCTCGGGACACCAAGTCCATGTCAAAGGACTAGTGGTGATGGAAACTGACTGTGTTGTCAATTCACCAATCTGAGTGTCTGGTCTCATCTGTGCGACAAGCTGCGTGTAAACACACCAGACTGCTGAAACTAGAATTTGAAAGAATGTACCTTTCCAAACCTGCAGTATTCTGCATCGTCATTCCACAAGAAGAAAATATAACTGCTGTACATTTAGAAGCTATAAACAAAGCAGCATTTACTTATCATCTTCACTTCAAAGTAATTTGTCGATGACCAGAGTGATTTGCTTGTGCAAGTATTTGACATAATCTTGACTTGCATCATTTGTTTTGTTTCATCACCTTAGTTTTTTGACCTCCTGCTCTAATTTGTTGCTGAACAAGCCAATCAAAGCACTCTTTTTTTACCAACAGCTCTGACAGTGTTTAAATGACATTTTTAAATAGGGAATAAGAACATAACAAACAAACCATCCGACCATTGGCTTGGTGTGTGCCAGTCTGTAGGCCCTTTTTCAACCTGGTATGAATTAGCATTCAAATTGTACTTGTGACCATTCCCAGCAGGCCCAAGACATCAATATGACATCAGATTGACATTTTACCTCATCGTCGTGGGGACTTTGAATTTTGTTTAAAAATGAAAATGGGCTTGACGTCCGAACCCAACGTCTGGTCGACCTCAATGTCCAATGCAACCTATAATCAACTAAATATTCAATTGAAATATCAACTTCTAATTATGTTACAGCTTGACATTGTTTGGACGTCACCACTATGACCTCTATCAGATGTTGGATTTTGGTTGCCATACCTGACTAATAAATGTCAGTATTTGACTTCAATATGACGTTGGTTTAAGATGTTGGCTTGACATTGGATTTTCAACACAACCTAAAATCAACCAGATATTAACGTCATTTTGACCTTGTTATTGGACATCAAAATAATGTCCTTAGACACTGGCTAGACATTGAATTTTGGTCACCTGAGGTCACGGCCTAAATCTAACTTAATATTAACATCTTATGATATTGTGTGCCTGCTGGGGTTATGTTCGGATTTCATTTAGACCTGGGAAGGGTCTTATTTCATCTACATAATTTTTACAGGAATGCTCAGAAAGACTGCAGTGCAGTAAGATTTGAATACCTTGTTGTGCTATGTTTTCTCACAACACATCACATAAGGGTTTATACATCAAATGCGCTCATTTCCACCGAGCAGCAGTACTGTATAATGAAGGCAGGGCAAAACAGTGTTTAGTGCATGCTGATTTTCGTTATTATAAACAAATGTGTATAATTTCTTTCCTTCTCTTTCTTGCTGTCTCCAATTTCATTGAACCATGAACTTGAATGTCTTAAAAAGTGCCATTTTATGAGGCTGTTGACCTCTTGACCTTCTGCAGTCTTTTATTACTGAGCAAAGGGCACTTTACCACAAAAATGTCAAAATAATTTGACTTTCAAAACTTCCAAAATAGTGTTTCCACCATATGTTTCCCATTACTTTGTCAGTGTAACCACAGATAACCCCTGTATACTATAGGAGTTGCTTTAGAGTTGAGACAGCTTTAGAAAAGAGTTGTTTGCATTATAAACTTAAAAATATAGGATCTTTTTTATTTGATTAGATTTGTTGGTTATTGTTAATTTGGTCAGTCAATTTAAGTCATACACCCTTAAAAGTGGTTTTCACAGCAGTACAATGTGCTGGACGGTGTAGTCACATTCAACCTTTTTTTTTTTTTTACATGTTGGTTAAGATCTGGTGAAGGTTTTCTGTGCATGATATTAAACATTCTCAACAATTACACTGAAAGGAGCAGAAACAATTATCCAGTTGAAAGGCATTTCAATCCATGAATCAATATTTACCACAGATTTACTGTTTTAAAACTAAAAGTAACTATGGTCTTGTAGCAAAATCTTGATATTTGAATTTTATTAGATCACTAGTGAAGTGAATGTATAAAAGCAGCATTAGAATATGAATAGGCTTTTTCTACTGTAAAGACCCTTCTGAGCAGTTGGAAGCTTCCTTTAATATTAACGTGCATGTTTGTCAACATGGATGTCAGAAAAAAAAAAACTTAATTTGAAAGACACTGTGCTCAGCATATATGAGTTCACCCCCTTTCCAAAATGAATATTTCATACATTTCTCAATAAATATTACCAATATATTTTCATGCATTTAAACAGGACAGTTTTAGTAAACAGTTATATACATAGAGAGTATACATAGAGTTTGGTCACAAAACGTTTTTGGCAATGGAAAGATAATACATTTTTATTTCAAAACAAATCCTAACTACACAATTTCAACTAACTTAGATATTTTTATGTTTCCCTTTGATTTAATATTTCATCGAATTATGTTAATTTTGGTGTACTAATGTTTGGACTGTGATCTTCGGGTTTAATACTGACTAATCTAATGTATACACAAATTATTATATAGCATCCTATAGAACTATTCATTTTAAAGGGAGATCTGTGATGGGTGTACTAATTTATGGTGAGCACTATAATTGAATGTCAAAAGTATTGCATTTAACCTGTATTTGATTAAAAAGATAAATATTTATTCAAGACACTCAAGTGATTTAACATGTGACACCTAGAACGGCATGTGATTTCAGCCACCCATGAAGCACAGAATTCATCAGAGGCAGGATCTTGCCTATGGGGTTGAACACCATGTGTGGCATCAAGTTACCTTTAAAGGGCACCTATTTTACCCCTTTTTTAAGATGTAATATTAATATTACGGTTCTTCTGAGTGTGCCAGTTTAGGTTTAGTTCAAAACACAATTCAGATTTTTTTATTATGATGTGTTAAAGTGCCATTTTGGGAGCGTGTACACAGTTTGCTGTTTTAGGGGCCTGTTGCTTCACATGAAAACTAGTTTCGACTTCCCGCCCAAGTTAACAAGGGGGCGGAGCCAAGAGCTCCCCCGCTTTGTGTAATAGACAGGCAGACAAGAGAGAAGCAACATGAGCGTACCAACCAGGTACAACCAGCTGTACTTGTACGACTCAGACACAGACCAAGCAGAGAGTACAAATCATTTGTGTCTTTGTATAGTTTTACAGCCAACTGTGTGCTAGTTTAAAGCTCCGAGCTTGTAGCCTACACCGAGACTAATAAAGCACACTGAATTAACTTTGACTGAAGGGCATCACACACCGGATGCACCGCGACACGGCACGCACATGACAGTTGACAGTATCGCACACTTGCAGCGTCGGTGTGTCACCTGTTAGAAACTTATGTTTAGAATTCAAAAAAGCATGCCGCTGCGTGGCGCGACGCTGCGTGGCGCCGAGCGGCACTTCTGGTTGACCTGCTTGATGCACCGGACGCGCCGCTCAGAGCCATGACGCGGCACACCAGACGCGCACATTCGCATGTTATTTAAAATGAAACTATTCAGATAACGCTCTGTGGCGTGGCAGAAATATGAACAGTGTCTTGAGCAGGGCCAGCGCGTCCATAGAGGTGACCTAGGCGGCAGAATAGTGAGCAAACCCCACGGTCGTCACTTTCACTCGCGACAACGCGAAATGCATGGCGCTGCGCGTCGTTAGTTCGTTATTTCCAGTGGAGGGACGAGCATGTGAGGCAACGCGCTCCCACTTTCCAGCTGCACCTAGTTAAGATGACAGGGAGCTTCTGTGACCGCGGGAAATGCAAACCGCTGAAGTTTAAGGAAGACACAATGAAAAGTACACATGTATGCAAACACACCAAAACTTACAAACACTGGCGTGGAGGAGAGCGCTAACGTGGTGAATGTTGAGCCCAATGAGCCTTACATCTAAAAATAGAGCAAGGGTGTTTCTTTGGTGACGTCGCTTTGACTCACACGGTGAAAATGGTGGACGTGAAACAACATACTGAGGAGATGGTAATGGCCACCTGTCAATCAATATTGGTGGGCGGGGGGACCGCACTCCTACGTCAAGTTGCGGTCAATCTCAAAACAGCTCCAATTGGTCCACCGTTTTTATGTTGTTAAATTGAAAAAAAAAGGACTGAGTGTGTTTATATCAGCCCAATATGACGCGCTATACACTATACCTGCACATATGTCTGTCCAAACAGCTTGAAAAGTAGATTTTTCACCATAGGTGCCCTTTTATTTACTTTCTCTTTCCTGCCTTCTTTTAAAGGATCACAGTCCACTGTATGTTTTTGTTGTTCCACCCTCAGTGGGATTCAGAGAGCATAATGTAGGTAAAGGTTGCAGCTGTGACAAGGAACGAACCTTAACATTCAAATCTTGTATTTATTAGTACAAGCACATGCATCACTGAAGAGCTCCTTGTGTGTGTGTGTGTGTGTGTGTGTGTGTGTGTGTGTGTGTGTGTGT
>CAIGQZ010032254.1:2946718-2959665 GCA_903798205.1 Danio tinwini | reverse complement strand
GTGTGTGTGTGTGTGTGTGTGTGTGTGTGTGTGTGTGTGTGTGTGTGGGTTGCTTGAATCAACAGAACACTTCACGTTAATTACCTATGTGGTTTCCTTCTGTGAAGTTTGATGCCCACAGCTGACCAAATTTTTGGTCTAACTCAAACAATAATTAATTAAGCTGTTTTCATTTATTTATGTGCCCTTTGAGATAGCTTTATTTGAGAAAAAAATAACTTTTTTCCCTTTGTGTGTAAAATGTATAGTTAGTTACTTTTTGTGTGGTCAAGTGATCTCAGAGCCTTGTTTGTTATTTCAGTATCATAAAAGTGTTCTTATATGACCTGTATGAACTGCAAAAGCGGTAATGTGATATGGACAAAATGGATACTTTTTGGAAATGCTTAAGACACTCACATGGGATTTTCAAATCTCGTTTGCTCAAATTAATTTATGCTTAAATGTCAACCACAGGTTGGTTTTTATATTCATTTGCATATTTTTACTCATAATTTAAGGCTCGTCCAACTCCTTTTCTCCTACTTTCCACTATGGGCATAGTGACATGGCTGCCATGGGATCTGGTGAGGTATTCCTGTAACAAAAGTCTTAATGTTGTAAGAACAGCTTCATGATACAATGAGTCCAGAGTGTTTCCCTGGAGAGAGAAATTACGGGTACATGTGTCCTTAGAAACAACCACAAGTCCACGTCAGCTGAATTAAAGCCCGAACTCTCAATTGTTGTGCAAAACGCTTCCTCTCTGAAAAGATCATTCAAAGCCCACTTACTCCTGAAAAGGTTATTTAAAGGTTAATTTCAAGAAGTTAGCTGGCACAGTTTCTGCAATTGAAGCATTCAAATTCACCTCAAGGACAACCTAAGGATATACTGTTTCCACATTTACACCACCTCCCTGAAAATAAAGGAAGACGTGGATGGATTTATCAAGTGGTTCAGTCTTTCCTCTTGTTCCACCTTTTAGACTACATGTGGTCTGAGACCTTAGATGAGGGGTTTCCTGTTTTTAAGAGCCTAAACGGGATGTTTTTCCCATGAAATCAGTGTCAAAACTGGAGCATGGTGAGCAAAGGCATGTTTCTGCTTACCATTTTCTCTTGAGCCTTCTTATAACAAAGGGGAATGGATTAGTTGCTAAAAGTGCAGACAGTAAGACATTTAATTTGAACTAGAAGATACATGAAGCTAAAATCACAGATCAGTATAGAAATGGCTGTAAATATAATAAAAAATGGTCTTCCAGTGTAATATACATTTTAGATTTAATCAGGACAGACATTTGAAATAACTTTGATCTAAGAATGTGAGGGTAAAAATATGTTGTATTAATGCTTGCAGAAAGTAAAAGGGAGCGCACAGGGATGAGCCTCCAGTGGTTGATATAACAATAGAAAATAAAGCAAATATTTAACGTTTTAATATTTTGAGTGTGTTTTTTTTCACCTTTACAACCATACAAAATATGCTAATTATGAATTATGCCATTATGTATCTGAATAAACTATTTATAATTCTAGGTTTAAATGGTTACCGATGAAGCCATTGTTGTGGGAGTGAGTCTTACCTGTACTGTGTCAAATTAATAATCAACAAGGCAGAAAGTCAGGACTGTGACCTTAGTTAATGATAAAATCTTGGGCTCCAGTAGTGATCATATAACTGAAGAAACCCCTTGCTTTTCAATTCAATCAGTGGATTAAATGGAACATTTTTAAAGACAATTGGTGTGAACTATACGTTATAGAGCTTGGTGTTAATGCCCACCATTAAAAAAATTGTGAAACAATCAATCTATGCTTTTAGACAACGTTTTACAAGTACTTGATAAAGTTCATATTGAAACCTTTTGGTTGTTATGTATTAGTTGAAATACTCCTCTCATAATTAAGTTGTTTGATCAAAATCATTCTATTTCACTTCTGACTGAACTCCACTTTAGATGCCTTGTGGTTTTCCACCACAGTTACATATTTATATTGCTAAAATTATGTCCACATTTATAGGTCTACTATTTATTTATGTCTATTATTTGTACAAGGTTTTATAAAACATGTTCTTCAGATGATTGTGACTGACACTTTTATTTGTTTATTTTTTTTCTTTCACAGGTGATCTTTCCCCTGTGCAGATGTCACCAATATCCCAGTCTCAGTTCATTCCACTGTCTGAAATACTGTGCTCTGTCATATCAGACCTGAACGCAGCCCATGTGGTTGTAAACCAAGAAGCATTAATCAATTACATGATGAAATCACACCCAGGTAATGCAATATGGTGCTGTTCACTTAATGTGCATACCTGTACAGTACATTGTTTTGTTTTGTTTTGTTTTTTCATTGTGAAAAGAATATATTAACATGAGTAAAATTTGTTTCAGGAATGACCATTCCCACTCAAGACATCTTGTACAATGCTCTGGGAACTCTTATTAAAGAGAGGAAGATCTATCACACTGGCGAAGGCTACTTTGTAGTGACCCCTCAAACATACTTCATCACCAACAACATGGTAAAAGAGAGGAATTGGTGGAGTGCTGGTGACAATGACCTGCCATCACCTCCTCCCATCACGTACCTGGTGAGCAATGAGAGTTGCATGGACACCTCCAGTGAGGTGCCTGTCATGGCCCACTGTAAATCCTGCAGTTGCTTTACCCCTGCATCCATTGTACCTCCATCTGTCCAAGACCACCAATCCATCAGCATCAGTGATTGCACTGGGAAAAGCCTCAAATGGACCAAAGAACACAAGCCCTCTGTTCAACACCAGTCCACATCTACCGCAGCAGATTACCAAGCCAGTGAGGTGAGCAAATCCACCACCACAAGCCGCAAGGAGAAGGAGAAAGCTGGACGCAAATTTGGGCTCAGCCTCTTTAGACGAAACACAGGAAAAAAGGACAACAAGCTAAAGAAAGAATATGCCACATTCTCTGCACAATTCCCACCCGAGGAATGGCCTGTCAGAGATGAAGATGACTTAAACAACCTTCCCAGGGATCTAGAACATGCCATCATAAAACGGATCAACCCAGATCTGACTGTGGACAATCTAGTAAAACACACCGTTCTTATGAAGAAGCTTGAGGAGAAAGCTGAGAAAGGCACGGAGAAAGCTGTGGATAAGGGTATTTCCACTGAAGCTCTCGTACCTAAGCAGAGGCACCATACATCAAAGGCCATGGGGAAGAAAACTGCCCCTAGAGCTACACGCAACAAGAGAAGAGGACCTTCGTCCAAAGAGAAACAAAGGACAAAGAATAAGACCTTGCAATGTGCTGAAGATTTAGAGGCAGATGATCAAATTTTACCTCATCTCAAAGCAGAATATGCTTTGAATGAACCTGACAACCCTGAACAATGTACCCATCCTAATCAAAAAAGTGTCTACAAGAAACGGATTGACAACCCATTTTTGGGATTGCCAGGAAGAGACATGGAAACAAACATCAACCATATGGAACAAAAAAGGAGAGAAGGCAAGATACCTGTTACGGGACATGGGGAAAGACCAGGACACAGGTCAAAGTCTTGGGATCCTCATCGGCCCAAAGCAATCATTGACAGTGTTGATAAATCTCAAACAATGAAGGATATACCCAGTGAACAACTCCATGACAGAGCACACACTGTGGACTCCCCCCTAGATGTACAACCAGTACAAGAGCTTTGTGGAGAATACAGTTCAGCCTATCCTGAGAGCAGCACATTGAGGATAGAGGACAAAATTAAGTTGAGAGAGAACAAAGTCCGAAGCAGAGAGTTCAGAAATGGAAGAACAAGAGAATTTAAAAAGCAGAATGGAGACCAAAGACATTTTCCTGAACAAAAGAACATTGTGGATCATCCTACACATTGTGATACAACAGAAGTACTTCTCTCATGGCCTAAACCTACAATTCAGCGTAGACTTTCCCTTCATCTACTAAACAGTAAAGAAGAGTCTCATCACCGTCCTGATCTACTGTCCTCACACCACCAAGTTGGCAACATAACTATTCATCAGCTCTCCGATTGTCAATCCTTGGACAGAAACACAAGTCACACTGAGAGTGAGGTGTATACAGATGATGAACATCGCATTTACCAAAAAACTGAAGCAGATGAGGATGACTGTAGCTACGTCTGCTTGAATGAAGAAGGTGTGCTTAACTCTGAGTTGTCACAAACTAGTAAAGCTCATTGCAATGAGCCGGTCTGTATAGATGGTGGTTGGGATGCCCATTTCAATGAGGAACATGCTCATCACAAACCCATCAGAACCACATACAGGCAGCATGAATTTAGGTGGCAGTCTTCTGATCATAAAGTCCTTCATAATGGTCCTAAAGAAGAAGTCCATATTCTTAGGAAAAAACAACATGAATCCAGTTTGGCAAATGATGAACATACTGAAACCCTCGAAAGCAGTATTTTTGACTACTGTCAGACAAGTGAAGTGGAGTCCGATTCTGAGACCCTACATAAATCTGCAGATGAAGCAGATGCTGGAAAATCTAACCACTGGATCTGTCACCCAGAACTAAAAGATTGCCATCAGTGCACAATACAAACATCCGAGGATACAGGCAATATCAGTGCAAGCATCAGTGAGCCTAAAGGGGCCTGTGCAGGAGAAACTGCAGAGAGTCAGAGTTACACAGCAGATAGCGGGATTGACTCTCCAAGGTTAGTCTGATGTCATTTAGCTGAGAATCCATTAATGTAAGCATGTGGTCATGCTTCAGTAATTGAAAGATATACACAAGCATTCATATTGTGATAAAATTTAAGCACTAAGTGCAGTAAAAGCATGGGTGTACAGTCTTGCTCCTGGAGGGTCACTGTCCTGAAAGGTTTAGCTTCATCCAACTAATAGGTCTTAAAATCGATTCCTGCAGGGCCGCAGCTCTGCAGTTTTGCTTCAACCCTAATTAAACATATCTGATCCAACTAATCAAGGTGTTTAAGACTACTAGAGACCATTTTGCAAAGTTTTCTGTGACATATCTAATGAAGCAGCATTTTTTCTTGTTGCAGAATAAGCCATTTTTTATTCAGCATAGTAAAGTCTCTCCCTCATTGTCAAAAAAAATGTTTGAAGGTTTTCTTTTACAGTCTCATTTATGGAAACTCCTGAGATAAGCAACTTAAGTATCTAATAACTGTAAATAATAGACTTTGAATGAGTGCTGTGCTCAAGTCTACATTCGATGCATTCTTGTTATTAAGAACACATCTGGGTTTTTTTCAAATAACATCTGGGGTCTTTTGCTGGATTATTCTTTCTTTGGCAGTGGATGATGATCTTGCATAAGAACACAGGGATGCAAGATTGCTTTAAAATGCATATTAAGAAACAACCACTGTTTTGGATAAAGGCTTGCCTTCCATTGGCTTTGTCTGAAAATCTCGATTAGCTGGTCCAGGTGTGTTTAATTATGGTTGGAGCTGAATTCTGCAGGTCAGGTTTGGACAAACTTGTTTTAAGAGCATTAACACTGCAAGTATTAATGCACGGATCTGATCTTTGACCATATATTTCCCTTTGATTGACCCTCCAATTGTTAATCACCATTAACATTAATTTGAACAAAAATAAACAAAATCAAATAATTTGGAAAAACATTTTAAGGAAAAGCAAAACATTTTTTTTAATGCTGCAATTGTAAAGGTTGCTTTAATATATCACTTTTGTAACACGATAGCTCTGGGACAGACCTAAATGCTGAAATAATGTCCAAAATATTAACAAGAAGAAATAGGTACAAAATGTCTATCATCTTTGAAACACATTAAGATATTTTGGATGAAATATGACAGCTCCCTAATCTTCCATTGAAAGAAAAGGTCCTGACTTATTTTATACCCAGAAACAAAACAGGACTATTCCACAGAACTGGTCTGGACTGGACTGATCAATGTGAATATTTTAAAACTTTGAAAATACTTTTGGGACCACATAAAACAAAAATAGTAACTTTATTTAAAACTTCTTTTCCTTGGTGTCAGGGTGATTACAAGCCCTATGCACTGATGCTTTTCTGGTGCCGAGTCACGGGGGCAGCGGTCTTAGCAGAGAACCCTAGACTTCCCTCTCCCTAGACACTTCCTCCAGCTCCTCTGGGAGGATCTCGAGGCATTCCCAGGCCAGCCGAGAGACAAAGTCCCTCCAGCGTGTCCTGGGTCTTCCCCAAGGCCTCCTCCCAGTGGGACATGCCTGGAACACCTCTCTATGTATGCATCCGAGCCACCTCAGCTGACTTCTCTCGATGTGGAGGAGCAGCAGTTCTACTCCAAGCTCCTCCCGGGTGACTGAGCTCCTCAGAGCTTCATCTATTAGGGTGCGCACTGCCACTTTGTGAAGAAAAGTCATTTCGGGGCACTTGTATCCGAGATCTTGTCCTTTCGGTCATGGCCCAAAGCTCATGACCATAGGTGACATTAGGAATGTAGATTGACCAGTAAATCAAGAGCTTTGCCTTTTGGCTCAGCTCCTTTACCACAACGGGCCGATACATCGACCGCATTACTGTTGCTGCTGCACCAATCTGTGTGTCAATCTCACGTTCCATACTTCGCTCACTTATAAATAAAACCCCAAGATACTTGAACTCCTGCCCCTGGGGTAAGGACTTTCCTCCAACCTGGAGATGGCAAACCACCTTTTTTAGAACCAGAACCAGGAAATCAGAGCACATCACACCTGTCCTTAGGTCTTTACATTGGCTCCCAGTTACATTCAGAATAGATTTTAAAGTATTATTACTTGTCTATAAATCACTAAACGGCCTAGGACCTCAAGACATTACAGATGTGCTCACTGAATACAAACCTAATAGAACACTCAGATCTCTAGAATAAAATATTCCAAAAGTTCAGTCAAAGCAGGGTGAATCTGCCTTCAGTCTGCTGGAATCAGCTTCCAGAAATAATCAGATGTGCTCCAACATTAGGCACATTCAAATCAAGACTTAAAACACATCTGTTTTGAACTCTATAATGTTCATAGTACATCCATTTGTAAATATCACCATAGTTTTTTCTATAACTGCACTTTAAAACTTATACCTGTATCCTGCACTTGCTGCAATTGCACTCCTGGTTAGACCTAAACTGCATTTCGTTTCCTTGTACTTGTACATGTGTGATGACAATAAAGTTGAATCTAATTTAATCTAATCTTTAGCTGTGCCGTCCGACAGATCGCACTATTGTGCCTTTCTTTTCTTTTTCATTTCTTTTTTAAACTGTTTAACACATTTTAATCTGTTTTTAATCATTTTTATTCTTTGTTGTTTTGATTTTCTCATACTTTTTTATTCATGTTTATGTAAAGCACTTTGAATAAACATTGTGTATGAAATGTGCTATATAGATAAACTTAGTTTGCCTTGCCTTAATAAAATATTCCAATTAAACCACTAAAGAATATGGTCTGTTCTGAGGAGTCAAGACCATTGCTGAGTAGTCAAGACCATTGCTGATCCTATAGAGGATCTAAAATATCTTAATTTTTGCATTTGGAAAGAATTGATAGGAAAGACAGGCCTGTCCCAGAGCTATCATGTCACCAAAGTGAAATATATTAAAGGAGTCTTCACGATTGCAGTATTTCAAAAAGTTTGCTTTTAATTTTGTCTAATTAATGAGAGTCATTAGAATTTTTTTCATGTTTTAGGTGAACTAAGCTTTTAATACTTACTATTTATTTAAAATGAGCTGTACATGTCTGAACTATGATGCAATATATATTTTTTATTGATTATTTGCAGGACACATATGAGTGTAACCTCCAACAACTCTGCAATACTTAAAGGACTGAAGCATCGTGGCTTCCTGCAGAACCTTGAAAAGCTCCAGTCCAACAACATCCACCCTCAGAGTTCACTGCTCAAACTCACACCTGTCATGAATGTTTAAACATTAAAATGTAGCTCAGTATCTGGGTGTAGTTATATCATGTAAATAAAATGTAAATGTATATATTCAACAAGTGTATATACTCAAACCAGAAAGTGAATGTAGTTAGCGCTTTTTTATACTTAATTCTTATATAACATTTTTACTGAATAATAATTATTTTATTTTATTTTTCTGTTAACATCTTATTGTACATGGCTCTTTTGTTATTTAGAGAGAACGTATAACAATGAGTTCTCTGTACAAGCGAAATAAAGTGTTGAAAATGGCTTGATTATTTTTGCTTTGATTTGTCTTCTTAGGTGTACTTCTGGTGTTGAATAAAACATATTTTGAAAGGAAGCAGGCATAGCTTTGTGAAAACGTGTTACTAAAGATACTAAAGGTGTTTATGTGATCACATGAAGTTAACATTCATTTAATGTATTTTCTAACTCGAGCTATATTGAATGTTTGTTAATCTCAATTTTAGACAATTTATGCCACTTAAACCTTACAGATATATGTGAAAAAGCACACATATTTGTGTCTATACATTTCCAAGTTCCTCACATTATCTTTGAACTTTTTTTGAACACCTTGGCCACCATATCAGCATATGGCCACAGCCATACCACCCTGCAGCCCAAAACCGGTTACTCACTGAAGCTAAGCAGGGCTGAGCCTAGATAGTACCTGAATAGGACACCAAATTGTAAAACTAGGTTGCTGTTGGTAGTGGTGTTAGTGAGGCCAGCGGGGGGAGTTCAACCTGCAGTCTGTGTGGGTCCTAATGCCCCAGTAAAAGTAAAGGGGACACCATACTGTCAGTGGGCGCCGTCTTTCGGATGAGACGTTAAACTGAGGTCCTGACTGTGGTTGTTAAAAATCCCATGGCACTTCTCGTAAACTGTAGAGGTGTAACTCCAGTGTCCTGGCCAAATTCCCTCCATTGACCCTTAACCATTATCGCCTCCCAATTATCCCCATCCACTGACTTGGCTGTATCACTGTCTATCCACTCCACCTATAGCCGGTGTGTGGTAAGCACACTAGCGCCATTGTCCTGTGGCTGCCATTGCAACATCCAAGTGGATGCTGCACACTGGTGGTGGTGTGGAGAGACCCCCCACTTCATGATTGTGAAGCGCATTGGGTGTATGTCCATACACTATACAGGGAGTGCAGAATTATTAGGCAAATGAGTATTTTGACCACATTATCCTCTTTATGCATGTTGTCTTACTCCAAGCTGTATAGGCTCGAAAGCCTACTACCAATTAAGCATATTAGGTGATGTGCATCTCTGTAATGAGAAGGGGTGTGGTCTAATGACATCAACAACCTATATCAGGTGTGCATAATTATTAGGCAACTTCCTTTCCTTTGGCAAAATGGGTCAAAAGAAGGACTTGACAGGCTCCGAAAAGACAAAAATAGTGAGATATCTTGCAGAGGGATGCAGCACTCTTAAAATTGCCAAGCTTCTGAAGTGTGATCATCGAACAATCAAGCGTTTCATTCAAAATAGTCAACAGGGTTGCAAGAAGCCTGTGGAAAAACCAAGGCGTAAAATAACTGCCCATGAACTGAGAAAAGTCAAACGTGCAGCTGCCAAGATGCCACTTGCCACCAGTTTTGCCATATTTCAGAGCTGCAACATCACTGGAGTGCCCAAAAGCACAAGGTGTGCAATACTCAGAGACATGGCCAAGGTAAGAAAGGCTGAAAAACGACCACCACTGAACAAGACACACAAGCTGAAACGTCAAGACTGGGCCAAGAAATATCTCAAGACTGATTTTTTTTTCTAAGGTTTTATAGACTGATGAAACAAGAGTGAGTCTTGATGGGCCAGATGGATGGGCCCGTGGCTGGATCGGTAAAGGGCAGAGAGCTCCAGTCCGACTCAGACGCCAGCAGGGTGGAGGTGGAGTATTAGTTTGGGCTGGTATCATCAAAGATGAGCTTGTGGGGCCTTTTCGGGTTGAGGATAGAGTCAAGCTCAACTCCCAGTCCTACTGCCAGTTTCTGGAAGACACCATCTTCAAGCAGTGGTACAGGAAGAAGTCTGCATCCTTCAAGCAAAACATGATTTTCATGCAGGACAATGCTCCATCACACACGTCCAAGTACTCCACAGCGTGGCTGGCAAGAAAGGGTCTAAAAGAAGAAAAACTAATGATATGGCCTCCTTGTTCACCTGATCTGAACCCCATAGAGAACCTGTGGTCCATCATCAGATGTGAGATTTACAAGGAGGGAAAACAGTACACCTCTCTGAACAGTGTCTGGGTGGCTATGGTTGCTGCTGCACGCAATGTTGATGGTGAACAGATCAAAACACTGACAGAGTCCATGGATGACAGACTTTTTTGAGTGTCCTTGCAAAGAAAGGTGGCTATATTGGTCACTGATTTGTTTTTGTTTTGTTTTTGAATGTCAGAAATGTATATTTGTGAATGTTGAGATGTTATATTGGTTTCACTGGTGAAAATAAATCATTGAAATCGGTATATATTTGTTTTTTGTTAAGTTGCCTAATAATTATGCACTGTAATAGTCACCTGCACACACAGATATCCTCCTAAAATAGCTCAAGCTAAAAACAAACTAAAAACTACTTCCAAAAATATTCAGCTTTGATATTAATGAGTTTTTTTGGGTTCATTGAGAACATGGTGGTTGTTCAATAATAAAATTAATCCTCAAAAATACAACTTGCCTAATATTTCTGCACTCCCTGTATATGCTAAATAAATACACATTATATTACATTACAGATGAATGTAGGCAAATACTCATGTAAATTCATCAAAATGTCGCTTGTGGTGGTGCCAGTTGACTTAAAACAACAAAGCTTACAGTTACAATGGCATTGCCATTCATGTTCATGAAAAATGTATAATTTACCAGCAGCTAATTCAACACTCACAACACAAGTTAGCCGTAACATACTTTTGTAGTTTGTATGAAATAATAGAATCAATAGAATAAAACTTATGGCACAAGTATTCATCTATTTTATTTCAAAGTTACACACAGTTTGTTCGCTGCAGCAGGAGCTGAGGTGAGATGCTTAACAGGTTCAGGCAGGAACTCAACAGATGGGGTTACTGAATGACAGGTATTGAATGATGGCTCACTGTGTCATGTTTCATTCAGCCTCATTGGTTGAGAACAAAGGCTAAAGCCACTTTGTGTAAAAAAAAAAAAACAGCACAGACACACAAGCTACAAACCACAGTTATCTGTGAGGTCAATTACATTGAATCTCTTAAATTGTGCCATTTTGGCTTAATATTCTTGGAACTCCAAAGGTTTAAAATTGCTTACTAAGTCTAATAGAAGCAAGTTTTAAATCAAAGTCTTGTAAATTTTCCTTATTAAAACATACTTATCAAAATTATATATATCTTTAACCTATTTACCCTCCCTTAGTAATAATCAACAAGTAATGGTGCATGTTTTTGTCGCAAAATGTTTTAAGTGAAAGGGCGCACCCTAGTGCTTCTTGAAGACAAAGTTTAAGGAAGGTTTGAGGAAGCCATGTTTGCTAAGGATGGCCACCAGTATATCAACACCATTTCACTGCTAAATCTTTTAAAACGCAGGTTGTTGCGGGGACAAATTACTTCGTCAAGGTGCATGTAGGTGATGAAGACTATGTTCATCTGCGTGTCTACAAAACACTGCCTCATGCTGGAGAAACACTGCAGCTGACAAGCATACAGACAGCCAAGGCTCATCATGACGCTATTGAATACTTCTAAAGCAGAACAACAGAAAACATCACCAGTACTGCCCCAAATACACACAAAACCCATTGGTAAACACTACATGGGTAAATACGTTTCCATTTTGTGTTTGGCAGTGCTGTGAATAAGCAGTCAACATTCCCCCTCACATACTGAACAAACCACTTGACTGAAGTCTTAGTTTGGTCTAGAACTTGTTGTTTGTACTTAACTGCCTATAATGTACAGTATTTCCATAAAATACATGGTTGGACAGTTGAAAAAAAAAAAAAGTATATCAACACCATCTCTTAATGGCAGCATTAGAAATTATTTCTTACTCAAATGATATGCTATAGCTTTGGTGGCAGCACATCATTGTCAGCATAACAAGATATGATGTCAATCTTTACATTTAAGTCAGTAATTTTCACACAGATATAAATGTTTATTTTTCTTTTTGTCAGGTGAGCTACCCATGAAACTTCTCACATGAGGAGTGTGAACTGTAAGTTTAAACTACCGATAGGTCATCTTGAGGTCAGGCCAGGTCAAGAACATTGAATATCTCTTTGAATGTCCTGTACTCACCCCAAAGTGTGCATTTCTTAAGTGTTTTCTTTTCTTTGGGGTATGCTGACACACTGTTAAATTTTAGCAAAAACTTTATTTACATTTGTGACTTTTTAATTTCTTTTTTCATTTCTGTGAGTGTGTGTACATGTTTTTATATCGAGTTTATCATGTGTGTATATGTATGGAGTGTATATATGTATAGAGTACATATGTGTGTATGTGTATATCTATAGAGTGTATCATGTGTGCATATATATAGAGTGTATATGTCTGGAGTGTATCTTGTGTGTGTATATGTATGGAGTGTATCATATGTGCATAAGTATGGAGTGTATAATGTGTGTATATTTGTATGGAGGGTGTTGTTGTGTGTGTATGTATAAAGTGCATCATGTCCTTTCTCTCAAAAGGGTCCATTAACTTCCAATAGCTTAGTAGTTAGTTAACTCATCTTTCACGCCAGAGACCCAGGTTCTATCCCAGACCCTCACATGTGTGCGTATATGTATCATGTGTGCATATGTATAGAGCACGGGTGGATCCAGGAGGGCCGGTGTCCTACGCAGTCTTGAAGACACTGATTAACATGTTCAGGTGTTTTTGATTAGAGTTGGAGCTAAACTATGCAGGACACCAACCCCCCAGGCCCGAGTTTGCCCACCCCTGGTATAAAGTGTAATATGTCTGCATGTGTGTATATGTATAGTGTATCATGTGTGTATATGTATGGAGTGTATTTCTATTGTGTATC